>JAJPUD010001823.1:47418-58398 GCA_023553655.1 Myrmecobius fasciatus
TTCTTTTCTTTTCTTTCTTCTTTTCTAACAATGTAGCCCTCCTTCCTCGCACGTAGTATTTCAGCAATATTTCTGCCCTGGAAGTCCTCCTGCTCTCAAAGTCAGCCCCACTTCATAGTACACGATGGAGAATGCTGAATTTGGAGTCAAAGGACCTGTTCCTACTACTGCTGTGAGACCCGGTCAACCTCTATAGGTCTTAGTTCTGAGGACCTGACGTGGAAGGTATTATTAGGAAGCATTTATTTAGTGTTTCACATATTCTATCTCATTTGAACCTCACAAGTGCTTTGGATGTAACTGTTACTATCATTCCCATTTTACAGGCTGACTGCAATTAAGTGACATTCACAGTCATACAACCAGTATCTAAAGGCGATATTTGAACCCAGGTCTTTCAGCCTTCAACTCTAGCACTTTCCTACTACTATTCCACCGGAACTGCATCCAAAGTGACTTTCCCCTCTAAACTTACAATCCTTCCGGTCTGTGATATTCAAGTCAAGCCAAGTCGGTAAGTATATATTAAAAGCACCTATATACCAGGCTCTGAGCTGAGTCCTGGGGATACTAAGAAAGGTCAAAACCAATTGTGACCTTCCCCAAAGAAACATTCTAAGGAGAAGGGAAGAGATAACTGGCAAACAAGCTCTCAGGAGATATAAGGGATAAAAACAAATTCCTTAAGCCAAATTATAAAATCAGCTAGCTCGTACCTTTGCCGGCAGGGAAGATTGCTCTAAGGAGAGTCTTCCCCTTGGCTCTCAGAAAAAAGGCCTGCCCTCTAGAGTCAGGTGACCGGCTATTGGTCTAAAGGCGGAAGGGGGAACCCGAGATTGAGCCGCGCCGGTTTGTTATACCAGGGTGCCGAAAGCACTGCTTCTGTCTGCTGCGGCTTCTCTCCAGTGGAGAGAACATGGCAAGGGATGAGAGCTCTGCCCGATGGTGGGCCGTGGCGCCGGCGGGCCCGGCTCTGCTGCTGCTCCTGTTGCTCCCGCAGCTCTTGCCAGGATGCTCCGCTGAACCCAAGCGCTACGAACCCACCTGGGAGTCCCTGGACGCCCGCGAGCTCCCCGCTTGGTTCGATGAGGCTAAGTTCGGCATCTTCATTCACTGGGGAGTGTATACCGTGCCCAGCTTCGGGAGCGAGTGGTTCTGGTGAGTGAGCTTTCGTGTTTGCTTTTCTCTCGGTCCTCTTTTGAGTTCTGCTTCTTCTTCCGGTCCTCTTTTGAGTTCTGCTTCTCCTTCCCTCCCCCCCCCCCCCGTCCCCAACCTCTTCCTCTCGACCCCAACCGCCTCCCCCCAGTCATCTATTCACTTTCTGCCTTCGCTGCCTCTTGGATGCACACCTCTGCCTCTCACCCCCTTTTCCCCTCGTGTCTTTCCATGCTGTTCCTGCTGTAGTCTTCCTTTCACTCTGGTATACAGCTAGTTAATATGCAATGATTTTTACCGAAAATGTTTAAAATTTTTATGCTCATTTCTCCCCAAGAGTTCCAGAGCATTTTCAAAAAGTATTCCCATCCGTCTTCACATAATTCCTTTGTAGGGAGCAGCAGTTAGCATTTAAGTGACTACTATATGCCAGACACTGCTAAACAGTGGGGACACTTAAGAAATAAAATAAAAAAAAGATAAAAAGTAACAAAACTCCAGTCCATGCTTTTTCAAGGAGCTCACTTTCCAATAGGGAGACAACAAAAATGGCCTTGCAAGAAATGAAAAAGTTCTAGAGATCATCTCTGAGGGAAGGTGGGGAGGGGTTTTAAGGAAAGACCCTTGGGCAGAAAACTGAGATTTGAGCTGATTAATGAAGGAAGCCAAGAAACTAAAGATGTAGAGACAGTAGTATTCCTGGTGGAATTTGGTATGGGCAGGGAGGAGAAAGGTGGACAGTTAGGTAAAGAGCCCCCATCCCCCCCCCCCCCCCCCCCCAGTAGGTAAATGATTAATAACAGGCTCAATATATTGGCAATGTTATGTGTGCAGACCAGCAAATGTAGCTGGATTTTCCAGTAAAGATATAAGAAGACTGGCCATAAAGGAGTTTATATGCCAAAGATTTTATAGTATTTGATCTAGGAAGGTAATAGTGAGCCACTGGAGGTTAAGTGGGAGTGTTACCTGGTTAAATTTACAGTCTTGGAAGGTCATTTTGACCACTGAATGGAGCAGAACTTGATGGGTTTAGTATCCTCTCGTCCAAGTTAGAAAATGAAAGAACTAATCTGGGAGTTAAATATTTCTTTCTCAAATTAGAAATGGGATCACAGATTATGATTTTGGAAATAAATGACTTTTAGAGGCACTCTAATCTGACCAATTCATGTTTACCCCTGAGGGCACTGATTCTCAGAAAAGCAGTGTAATTTGTACATTACTCAGCTGATACATAGTAGAGCCAGAATCTGAATCTGGTCTCAGATCATCAAATTCCAAAACTCTCCTCCTCCCTTAGACTGTACCATCTCCTAGGAAGTAAGGACTTTGTGCCAGGAAATTTGGGTTCTAGTCTCAACTTTTATCATTTAACTAGATGTCAGCATCTAGGATATTTTAGTTAACATTTTTAGTTTTTATGTCATTACCCACCTCACAATACTGTCATGAGGTGTTAACAGTATTTTGTAAATTTTAAGCAATATGTAAATCAATTATGTTGATTTTTTAAGAAAAAAATTAAAATCACATTTTTTATTTTTTAATGCCTACAATATAGAAGATTATGTTTAAGGATATGTCCTGCCATCCATGATGGGTGTTGCAGTTTGCTTACCTGAAGAGTTACCATGGGTTGCAAACACCATAGTTTAAATCCAACCTTGAATTTGTTTTCCCTCATCTTTGTAACTTTCTCATTAGTGATGAATGTAGCATTTGGCCACATTCTGGAACTAAGCTGGATGGGAATACTAAAAACATCATAGTTCAGGGTGGCTTTTTCATGAGATTTTGTTTAGCTTGAAGTGCCCTAATGGAGTGACCTAGTGCCAGTGCCTATTCAAACTAGAACCCTAACCCAATACTTTCTTTTGAAACATCAGTTCAGGATGCTAAGTGAAATGAGCAGAACCAGGAGATCATTGTACAAGGCAACAGCAATATTATATGATGATGGACATGGCTCTCTTCAACAATGAGATGATTCAGACCAGTTCCAATAGTCTTGTGATCAAAAAAGCCATCTATACCCAGAGAGGACTGTGAGAACTGAGTGTGGTTCACAACATAGCATTCTCACTCTTTTTGTTGTTGTTTGCTTGCATTTTATTTTCTTCATCACTTTTTTTTCCTCCTGGTTTGATTTGATTTTTCTGGTACAGCAAGATAATTGTATAAATATGCATGTATATATTGGATTTAACATATATTTCTACCATGTTTAACATATATTGGACTACTTGCCATCCAGGAGAGGGAGGTGAGAGAAGGGGAGGGTGGGAGAACTGGAACACAAGGTTTTGCAAGGGCTAATGTTGCAGAATTATCCAGGCACGTGTTTTAAAAAAATTAAAAAAAGCTTTAATAATAATAATAATAAAAAAGAAACATCAGTTCAGTCTAAAAGGTAATATTGATATCTTCTTGACACAAAATTTTCTCTCATGGATTAGGGCTAGAAGAAACCTCAGAGTTAATGTTGACATAGAATCACAGGACCAAACCTGGGAGGGACTTTTAAGGCTATCTAGGCTCAAATTATTATTTTATATTTGAGGAAACTCAAGACTAGGTAGGGTATATTGGGTGGTCCTGGGAACCAGATAAAGGGTCATTTTTCCATGTAGCTGTAATGTATATTTAGGTCTTCCTTTTGTGAGACCTTTTCTATTGAGTTTTATGGTTATAGAAGACTCATAATGCTTCTTCCATTTTCTAGTATCTTTCTTTGCTACTGTTCAGAATGAAGGTACAAGAAATAAACATTGATTATGAGAATCAACTTCTTAAAAATCATGTGATTTTATTTCCACAAATTATCATTCCACTTTATTTAGTCAAAACTGGCATTGCCAGAAAATATCCTCAAATAAGCTTGTCTAAAGACACAAAACATATATATCATTCTTAAGGTCCTTTATAAAAATGAAAAGGGTAGTAAGGGGCATAAGCAAAATGTTGTGCTTTATGGGATAGATTTTCCGAGAGAATTGGAAGTGTAAAGAGGGACAGAATGATTCAAGGAAAAGGGCACTGGAGCTGAAGTCAGAGCAAGTGAGTTGGAATCTCCCCTCTGTGGAGAGTTTTTAATCTTTCCCAAAGTCACTTCTCTCTGGGCCTCAATGCCCCCATGTAAAAAATGAGAGAGTTGGATTAGGTTCCTTAAGTCTCAAAATCTTTGATTCTCTGAGTTATGTGTTGCATTTAAGTAGGCAGACCATTCATAATAAAGTTTTTTTCTTTTTCTTTTTCTTTCTTTTTTTTTTTTAAGGGATGGAAGGGTAAATAAAGAGAAATCTATTTTATTTGCATACTAGTCTGGATCACTAGAATACTGAAATGATATTTCTTCACTATTTAAAGGATCCACATAAACCCTGAGGGTAGGGCTTGTTTCATTTTTGTCTTTGTTCCTTCTTACTTAGCAAAGTGACATATAGTAGGTACTTAATAAATATTTGTTAAATGATTGATTTGGTCTGTGAAGTTATCGCCTCCACAAGAGAGGCTCACAACAACTAGAGGAGGGGAAAAAAGTGTAAGCACTTACTGTGTGTCAGATACTGTGCTAAGTGCTTTACAAATATCTCATTTGATCTTCCCAGCAACCCTGGGAGGTAAGTGTTATTATTATCCCCATTTTACAAATGAGGAAACTGAGTCAAAAGGAGGTTAAGTAACTTGTCCGGGTTTACACAGCTTAGTAAGTGTCTGAAGCTGGTTTTCCTTATTCTAGGCCTAACTCTATCTACTGCAGCACCTGGCAGCCTCTATAAACTGTCACAAGGATTATATGGTTTTTTTGGTGATTTGCTCTAAAAATTTAATTAAATTCAACAAGCATCTATTCAGTACATACTATGGGCCATGTTCTGGATACCAGATATACAAAAGCTAAACAATCCCTGCCCTTTAGGAACTTATATTCTTCCCCTTGTGGCCTTTGTTCTTAGAGGAACCTTTCTGAATTTAGTTGGGCTGGTGACATCTCTTGACAGACAAAGTCCAGGCCTCTACTCAAGGCATTAGTAAGTTGGCCTAGCCTCCACAATCCAGGGTTACCTCCACACCCATAATTAGCATGACTGTAGGCTGGGAATGAGGGGAAAAAAAAGAAAGAAAAAGAGATTTAATACATACCATCATTCAATTGCTAACAAGGAGCACTTCGGACTAATTTTTTTTTCTCATTTTAGGTGGTATTGGAGAGGGTTAAAATTACCAAAGTTTGTAGACTTTATGAATGCTAACTATCCTCCTGGATTCACATATGAAGAATTTGCACCAGAATTTAAAGGAACATTTTTTAATGCCAGTGAGTGGGCAGATATTTTGGAGTCCTCTGGTGCCAAGTACATTGTCTTAACTACCAAACATCATGAAGGTGAGTGTAATACTGAAATAAGGCATTTGTTAAGTGCTTATTATGTACCAGAAGCATGGTGTTAAGTGTTGGGATACAAAGAAAGGCCAAAAAGCTGATAATGCCTAGGGAAGAGTATTAACCACCACTTTTTGTTTATTTTTTGTGATTATAAGCAAAATATTCACAATAAATACCAATAAATTGGAGATGTAGGAATCTGTAAGAATTAAAATTTTGAATATTAATATTTGGATTAAAGAGAAAACAAACATGCTTCAGCTAAATAAAATAAATAAAAATAGTGCCTTTGCTATGGTTTTTTTGTCTGCTGCAATTATAAAGCAATCATCTAAATCTTTGCAAATTTCTTTGTATTCCTGATTTTCATGTTATAGTAAATTTAATAATTTTTTTATTCAGTTGTTTTTCAGTCCTGAGTCTTTGTGACCCCATTTGGGATTTTCTTGGCAAAAATGCTGGAATAGTTTGCTCCTTTCTTCTGCAACTTAATTTATAGATGAGGAAACTGAGGCAAACAGGGATAAGTGACTTGAACAGGGTCATATAGCTGTTAAGTGTCTGAGGCCAGATTTGAAGGTGAAGATGAATCCAGGCTCTCCACTTTACCTACTTAGCCATATAGCTGTCTTTAAGAATTTATTGTTGTGTAATTATTGTTTGTCTTTCATTTTGGAAAAGGACCATGAGATCAAGGAAGTGATGCCATGACATTTAAGTGAGTTGGATTTATGTTTTAATCACAAAACTCCAAAAATCCAATCTGGAAGGGGGAAGACTCTCAGGTTTTCTGGTCCAAACAGAAACAATTGCTATTTACAGACCCAAACAATGACAAATTGGACTTGGCCTAGGATCTCTCAATGGCCAGTCAACAGAAACCAGAGTGATTTAGGCTTAAGGCATGGTTCTCTAGAAAGAAATCTAGCTGGTTGATCCCAAGATATCTTGGGAAGTTTCAGTGATCAAAAAAAATTTACATTCCTTTGGGCATAAGTCTTGATGGGACCCTATCAAGAAAGAAAGGAAGAGAGAAAGAAAAAAGAAAGCTGTGTTGCCCAACTGACTACTTCTGTACTTAGAGGTTGTTGTTTGTCCTTTCTTGAAGAGGATCATGACATCTGGGAGGTGATGCCATGACATTCAGGTGAGTTAGATTTAATCAAGGGAGGGTTGTGGAAAATCACCAGGCTCACTTTTTCCTCCAGAGCCATCTGGCCCAGCAAGATATAATAGATCAATATTGTGTAAGAGTGGGCAACTAAATGGCTCACTGGGCCTGCCCTCAGGAAGACCTGAATTTGTCACTGCATTAATAATAGTTTTTTTTTCTCCTGCCTTTACAATGTTGCTTTTATTTAAATCCACCTAGTTCTATTAATTTCATTCTGCTTCAATTCATACAGATATTTTCACATCTTTAGCAAAATAGTTTTCCATTACACTTTTATACCATAATTTGTTCAGTCATTCCTTAGTGGATGGATGACCTCTTAGTTTCCACTTCTTTGACTCTGCAAGAAGAGATGCTATTAATATGGGTCCTTTCCCTCTAAGGTCTTTTTAGAGTCTAGGCCTAGGAGTGGGTCAGAGGATAGGTACAATTTAATAACTTTTGGAAAATAACTCCAAATTGCTTGCTAGATGGCTAGATTGATTCACAGCTTTACCAGTAGCAGAGGTAGAATGTGCCTGATTTCATGCAATCCCCTCAACCTTTGGTTTTTTTTTTTCTTTATCATCTTTGCCAATCTGATGGATGTGAGACAGAACCTTAAAACTACTTTAATTTATATTTCTCTGATTATCAATGATTTAGAAGATTTTTTTCATATGGCTATTAAAAGATTTCTTTCTTTGCACACTGTCTATATTCTTTAATCATACATCAATTATTCTTACAAATTTGAATCAGTTCCTTACATATATTGGAAATGAAATGTTTATTAGAGAAACTTGCTACAAAGATTTTTCTTAACTTTCCTTGCTAATTTTAACTGGATTGGTTTTCTTTGCTCTTTTCTTTGTACTTGTAAAAACTCAAAATGGAAAACTGCATTAATCCATTAATACAAAGTAAAATTTATCAGCATCCATTTGTATTTGCTGTAGTGGAAGGGCTAACCTGAGGGTCAGAAGAAAAACATGACTTTAAATCCTGAATTTGCTATTTCCTGATAATGTGACCTTGGACAAATGACTTAACTGTTTTAAACCTCAGTTTTCATCATTAGAAAGAGGGATAATAATAAATAAAATAAAAAATTTAAAAATTTTAGGTAACCAAAATAACCATTTTATCATCTGCATTTTTTTTTTTTTTTTTACAGTTCTATTTCTTATCTGGTTATAAACTCATCTTATTCATTGATCTGAAAGGTTGTTTTTTCTTTGTTGCATTTGTTCGTGATGTGATCTTTTCTGTCTTGATGTATGGTACGAATATTGATATAACCTAATCTCCGCCAGACTGCTATTACTTTCTAGTTTTTGACAAATAGTGAATCCTTACCTCACTAGGTGGAAACTTTGGGTTTACCAAACATTAAACTATGTGGTTTGATTTCGTATGCTATGCTTCTAATCTGTTTCAGTGGTCAGCCTCTATTTTTTAATTTAAACCAAATCATTTAGATAATTATTGCTTTGTACTATAGTTTAAGATTTTGTACTACTAGACTCCCTTGCTTCCTACTTTTTTTTTCATTGTTTCCTTTGAGATTCTTAACCTTTTGTTTCTCCAGTTAAATTTATTCTTTTTTCTTTCTAGTTCTATGAAGTATTCCTTTGGTAGTTTCATTGGTATTATATTGAATCAAGTAATTTAGGTAGTATTGTCATTTTTGTCATATTAGCTATGATCAATTATATAGATTTATATTTTTGTAAAGAGTGTTTATAGCCTATTAGACAACTACTAGAGTTGTCTTCCTTTTGCTTCCTTCCTTCTATTCCCTTCCTTCTTTAACTTCCTCATCATTTTCCCTCTGCCAGCAAAGGCACCAGGAGTTGTGCTCCCTTCTCTAGCTAGTTGTAAGAACCCATCCTAGCTGCATGACTATTCACCTCTTCAAGTTACTTAGATGAGATGGGAGCCGCCAATTCTTTTCCTTCTTGAAGAGGAAGAAGAAGAGGAGCATCAGAAAGCTTACCATCCATTCAACCACTGTCTTCTACAGTCCTCCAGGCCTTGGCATATACTCTGCATATCCCCAAGCAGATGCTTGCTGATAAAACCTCTGTAACCCTGGGCTTTGCCATCTGACTCAACACTACACCTTTAGGACAGCCAGTATTTTTCTGTTCTCTTTATTGCTGAACTTTCTTTTGTATGTTGTCCCTCTCTCTCTCAGTTAAAGTGAGGTCTTTGGGACCAGAGATTGTCTAGCTTTTTTTGTTTATAACTCCATCATTTAGCACAGTGATGGGCACATAGTAAGTATATGATAAATGCTTTTCTCATTCATAGCCCCACCATTGGTTAGTTATGTACTGACCAGATTGCTTGCCAAATTTTCTTTAGTCTACAGCCTTACCAACAGTTTCAAACCTATTTCCTTGAAATATCACCAATAATAAATTTTATAATTTGTTGTTTTTGCTAATTCTATGGGTGCTATTCTAAGGTTATATAGTTTTGTTATTTCTCTGATTATGTGAAAAGCTAGAGTTATTAATTAGCATTTTGCATTTCCTCCAGAAATGATCAGTTCATGTCATTATAATTATGCAATTATAACCATACAATTGCAAGTGTATTATAGCTTTATAATGTTGAATGTTATTTTTTAATCTGATTTATTTACCACAAATATTTTCCCAATCTATTTCATATTTTAACAATGTTGCTTTCTATCATATAAAATCTTTATATAAAATCCATGGTATTAGTATGAAGTATGACTATAACTGATCTTTATGAGCAAATTCCTTATGAAGAAGAAACTTTTTTTTCAATTGAAAAAAGAAGTGAGAGACTATTATTATTATTATTTTTTTTTTCATGTTAGGGAGTCAGTCTTTCTGCACTCTATCCACTCTACCTTAAGTAGGTCTTTTGTTCATGTGGATTTTTGATTACAGTCTCACCCTCTGGTGGAAGTCTCTAGAAACCTCACCTTTACTATAGCCAATCAGAAAGCCAAGTTGTGATGTCAAATCCTGAGGATATAGTTTCCCTTTAAAAAATGTACTTATACTGTAGATTCTCTCTAACTTCTCTTATGAATTTAGCCACTTGTCTGTGGTGTATTTCTTAGTATGGCTAATTCTTTCTCCTTGTTATAGCTAACTACTTTTTGGTGTTAGTCTGCTTGCCAAGTGTCACCATAGCTAACACCTATTAGAACCCTAAATTCCTTGTAGAATTAGTCCCTTAATACCCTGCTTGCCATGCTTTAATGGCATCTTCCTCCCAGTTAATTGTGAGTTCTACTAGAGAACTTGTCTTTCCCTTTAACTGCCAAAACCCCTTTCCTTGCTAACTTCTCTTGGAATTTTGTTTGCTCTTAGCAGTGTAATAAAATCTTTGCCCCTTGATTTGGAGGATGTCAAAGTCTATAAACATTTTTTATATGCTTGTGATACTGGACCATAACTCTATTATACTTTTGGGATGTCACTTCATACCCCATCATTTTGGTGGGTAACCACATCATTTTGGTGGCCTAGTATAGGAAGTCTGACTTTACCCTATAACCTCAATAGGAGAAGGATTCCAATAAGTTGATCAAAATCTGTTGGTTGATTCTGAATCTGGAACTCATTTACCTCTAAATCAACTGCTAAGTTCATGTTCTCATTTCCTGGCAATAATCAAACACTCAGGAGCAGCATCTTCTTCTAGAAATAATTCTAAGACAGAGGATATTAAAAATAGTTCTTTAACAGGCAGTAGGCAGCTATGTGGCACAGTACATAGAGTGCTGGACCTGAAGTCATGAAGACTTGAGTTCAAATGTGGACTCAAGACACTTAATAGCTATGATTGTGGCAACTCACTCAAACTCTTTTTACCTAAGTTTCCCCATCAATAAAATGGGGATAATAGTAGTACTTAACCTCTGAGGCGTGTTGTGAGGATCAAATAAGATATTTGAAAAGTGTTTTGCAACATTAATGAGTTATATAAGTGTCAGCTATGATGATAAGTCAAAAAAGCTATATTAAATACCTACATTGTACCAAACACTGTTAGATGCTGGTAATATAAAACGCATATTCTTAAGTACAGCATCTAAACAACTAGTTACAAATAAGATGTATCCAAGATTCAGGATACATTGGCGATAAATAGTAGAGGGAGGGCACTAAGATTAAGGAGTAGCAGATTTTATCTAGGACTCAAAGGAAGCATAGAAGTGAGGATAAGAATGAGAAACATTAGGAGGCTATTGCTTTTTTAAAATATCTCTGATAGAAGCTTGTCATTTGTC
>JAJPUD010001823.1:58408-135712 GCA_023553655.1 Myrmecobius fasciatus
CATGGAGTTGTGGATACTGAGAATCAGGAAAACTTGGATGTAAGTACTTCAAACTCTGTTGCAGAGAGGGCAACTCTGTTGGGCTGGCGACATTGTTCAAATGCCAGATGAATGCTTGCCAAAAAAGACTTATTTTATGGGGAACTCACACCTGGTAAATGTTCACAAGATGGTCAGAAAAAGCAATACAAGACACTTTCAAGGTTTCTCATTAGAACTTTAGAATTGGTTGTATGATATGGGAGACACTGGCACAGGATTGCCCAGCATGGCATGCTCTCATCAGAGAAAGTGCCGTGCTTTGTAAACAAAGCAGAATTGAATTAACTCAGAAGAAATGCAAGATGCAGTTAGAAAATCAACCCCAAATGTTCAGAGGGACTATTTGTGTCTAACCTATGGCACAGCTTTCCAAACTCATATTGTTCTCATCAGCCACAGTTGGAGACACTGACTTGACTTTAAGATAGTGATGTCATTTTGGTTCTCTTTGAGAATGAAAGACAATAACCAACCAACCAACCATATGAGTAACCTTGGGCAAAGCTTTTGATAGCTTAGAGCCTCAGGCCAATTTATAATGTGGCAATTAACCACGAAGTGGCTAATTTGTCTTGGTAGAATTTCTGTAATGCTTTTCTAGATAAAATCACACTGATACATATCAAAAACAAAACAATAAACACTGTACAACCCAGAGGTATTTATAAAGATTTTCTGTTTTTTATACTGTTTTTCAGGTTTCAACCTCTGGAAATCTAATAATTCATGGAATTGGAATTCTGTTGATAGAGGACCAAGAAGGGATATTGTAAAAGAAATGGAAGTAGCCATTAGAAATAAGACCAAGTTGCACTTTGGCCTATACTACTCCCTATTTGAATGGTTCAACCCCCTTTTCCTTGAGGATCAAGCTAATTTCTTTCAGACAAGATATTACCCACCCTCTAAGTGCCTGCCTGATCTCTATGACCTAGTGAACACATACAAGCCTGAGATTCTCTGGGCAGATGGTGATGGAGATGCACCAGATACCTACTGGAACAGCACTGGCTTCTTGGCCTGGTTATATAATGACAGGTATGTACAGTTTCTATGAACTCTTTATCATTATCTTTATCATTAAATTGGTAATATTTTAAGTTCCTCAATTCCTGTTTTATTGGTTTGTTGGTGACAAGAGACACTGTATATATGTTTCCACACAATTCCTGTGTCAAAAAATCTTTGTCTTTTTCTGGATGTTTTGTCCATTACCTCTAGCAGAAGGTTATTAACATGCTTCATTACAGGTCCACTGGACACATATTTGGATTACTCACTGCATTGATCACAGTTCTTAAATCTCTCAGAATTATATTCCTTTACAATATTGTTGTTAAATGTCCTTGTGGTATTGCTTATTTCAGTCTGCATCAGTTCATGTTACCCAGAGCACCTTGAAATTGTCTCCTTTATCATTTCTTAAATACAACAATATTGACTACCTTCTTATAAAACAGCTTATTTAACCATTCACTAATTATCTAAGAGGCAATCTATGCTATCTCGTTTACCCCCTACTTCTTAGTTTTTCTTTTCTTCTTTTAGGATCAGGAAGTTTCTTTTGCTAATGAAAGCTTAAATTATGTGTATTGTCTACTGCCTTATCACCATCTTCCCTTCCCCAAATCCATCTCTATTTCTGACTTTGATGTTTCTATACTGTATATGTGTGGTGTATGTGTTCAATCTTTTTTTTTTTTTTTTTCTGTTTGGAGAAGAGGTTTATTTGAAGCACACTCCCTCCTTTAGTCTTCTCATGTATCCCACTTTTGCTGTATGCCTTTTACCTTCCCTTCTCATTTTTTTGAACCATTTTACCCTTTAGTAGAAGAATTATAGATTTAAAAGTCAGGAGAGCGCTGAGCTTGATACTTCTACCATTGCAGCTATAGGCATGCTACTTACATCTCTGATTCTGTTTCCTTATGTGTAAAATGAAGACAAAAATAACACTGACCTCATGAGGTTATTTTGAATGTTAAATGAGTTGATGTATATAAAGTACTTTGCAAATCTTCAAACCATATATAGATGCTACTTATTGGGGAGTTGAGTTTTGGGGAGCATTAAAAAACAAATGTTCCAAATCACTTCCTCAGGGTAGATGACAACTTGAAAAAAATTAAGAGCATTGGATAATTCGGACCTACAGAAATGAGTTTCTAAACTAAAATTCCCCATGATCTTTACTGTTAAAACAGTAAATTTTCTTGCACTTTTTCTTGCTATCAAAAGAGATTGTAATTTTCCTCTTTAGCCCAGTTCGGAATACAGTTGTAACCAATGATCGCTGGGGCCTCAATAATATCTGCAAACATGGTGGCTTCTATACCTGTGCTGACCGTTATAACCCTGGACATCTCCTGCCTCATAAGTGGGAAAATTGTTTGACAGTAGACAAGCAATCTTGGAGTTACAGAAGGAATGCTCTACTATCTGATTATCTCACAATTGAAGAAATAGTGGAGGTATAGTATACATACTAAGTACTGCTATGGTAGCTGTACAGGTTAGTAGCCTGCAGAGTCAGGAGGTCTGGGTTGTAGTATCGGCTCTTTAACTAAGTGATGTGGGGCCATGGCCAATTCACCACCTATTAGGACTCAGTGTGTTAGACTAGATGACCACTAAGGATTCTCCAAACTTTACAATTCTAGCTTTAATGTTATCCTGCAGTACAGTTCAAAATAGAAAACTGCATTGATCCATTAATACAAAGTAAAATTTAATTATCAGCATCCACTTATATTTGCTATAGTGGAAGGGCACATAGTGTGAGAGTCAGAAGAAAAATGTGGGTTCATATTCTGACTTTGCTACTTGCTAGCAAAGTAATGAGATAATTGACAACTGCTTTGTGCCTCAATTTTTATCATTAAAAAGGGGGGATAATAATATTTGCATTACCTACCTCAGTGGATTATTGTGAAGATTAATGAATTTATGCATGTAAAGCATTGTATAAACCTTAAAGTGTACTATGGGTAGCAGTTAGTTGATGGATTACTACATACATGTGTGTGTTATGCAAGGAATTAAAAAAAAAAACAAGAAGGAACCAAGTACAAAATTATTTTAAAGTCAAATGAAGTATGGGGGAAGCTAGGTGGCGTAGTGGACAGAACACCAGCCCTTAAGTAAGGAGGACCTGAATTCAAATTTGGTCTCAGACACTTAACACTAACTAGCTGTGTGGCCCTGGGCAAGTCACTTAACCCCAGTTGCCTCAGAGGAAAAAAAAGTCAAATGAGGTAATATTTGTAAAGCGCTTAGCATGGTGTCTAGAACATAATATGCACTTAAATGCTTGTTTCTATTCCATCCCTTCTCATTACAACAACAATAATAATATGACAATTGTACTCTTTAATTCTTTAGCAACTAATGCAAACGGTTTCATGTGGAGGAAACTTTTTGATGAATATCAGTCCCACAAAAGATGGCATTATTTCTCCAATATATGAAGAACGTTTGAGGCAAATAGGAAGCTGGATGCAAGTCAATGGGGAATCCATTTATGGAAGCAAACCTTGGCGAGCACAGAATGACACTATCACACCAAGAATCTGGTGAGTGATTTTAAAAAAATATATTATTACTGGGCTATCTCCTGGTGAGGGACTTCCTTTACCAATGCAGATGGACATCTTTTCTGCAACTTATAACCTTAGGGGGTTGCTTAGAACTCCAAGAGTTTAAGTCACTTGCCTGTAGTCAGAAGCAGAAATTGAACCCAAGTTTTCCTGACTAGTGAGGCCCCTTCTCTACCTACTATACTATAGGTTAACTAATATAAAATACTGGGTGGAAAGGACTACTTGATTCTTTGTCTGCAAGGTAAGAGGAAAGGGAGAATTCTTCATTCTGTGTATGTAAGAGGGTTTCTTCAGAACAGATGTACTTTTTAATTAATTAATTAATTTTTTATTTGCATAACATATGTGTGGGTAATTCTTCAACAACAACCCCTACATAGCTTTCCGTCACAAATTTTTCCCCCCAACTCCCCACCCCTCCCCTAGATGGCAGGATATCCACTACATGTTAATTATGTTAAAATATTGGCAAATCGAATATATGTATACATATTTCCAAACTTATCATTGTTGTGCAAGAAAAATCTTATCTACACAAACGATATATCAGATAAAGGAAACACAATGTAAGCAAACATCAATCAAGGAGTATGAGAATGTTATGTTGTGGTTCACATTTCACATCCCTCTCTCTGGGTGTATATGGCTTTCTTCAGTGAACAATTGGAGGTGGTTTGAAACATTTCATTGTTGAAGAGAGCCATGTCCATCAGAATTGATCGTCATATAGTACTGTTGTTGCCGTGTATAATGATCTCCTGGTTCTGCTCATTTCACTCAGCATCAGTTCATGTAAGTCTCTCCAGGCCTCTCTGAAATCATCTTGCTGGTCATATCTTACAGAACAATAATATTCCATAATATTCATATACCATAATTTATTCAGCCATTCTCCAATTGAAGGGCATCTATTCAATTTCCAGTTTCTAGCCACTACAAAAAGGGCTGCCACAAACATTCTTGCACATGTGGGGCCTTTTCCTTCCTTTATGATTTCTTTGGGATATAAGCCCAATAGAAATGCTGCTGGGTCAAAGGGTATGCACAGTTTGATAACTTTTTGAGCATAGCTCCAAATTAGAACAGATGTACTTTTAAAATCACACAATAAACAACTAAGTGGATTATAAAATTATTGCTCTTTATTTTGGAAGAAAAAGGGTCTTAAATACTAAAGAAATCTAGTAGGAAAGAGCTGCAGAAGAATTTTCTTGTTGCTATCTATACACTGCTTTTTTCTTGATGAAATACACACACATTTACATCTGGTTGTCATTATAGACCGTGACTTCCCTGATTATCAGAATTCTGAAATTTTTCAGCTGCCTTTTATACAATAGGAATGTGGGGGGGGGAGGGACAGAGAGGGAGAAGGGAGTGTGAGTGTGAGTGTGTATATCTGTGTATGTCTGCATTGGAAACAGGGAGATGCAGGTCCAGGTAGTATCTTCTTAGCCTTAGGAGGCACTCACTGTCAAGTATTTATTTGAAGGACTGCTTGTAAATGAGGTTAGCTTATTTTTCTTGACTCCATAGGGACAAAGTAGGAGAAATGGATAGAAACTGCAGAGAGACAGACTGGCTCATATGCAAACTGGAAGACTAGAATTTGTCTGCATATAGAGAAAATATATTTTGAGCCAGATTAAAATAAAAAATAACACTTTTAAGTTAAAAATGTGATTTTCAGAGAATTAAAAATGTTTTAAAAATTGCTGGTTTCTCTTTATTGTCTTTTTTTAAAAGTTCCAAATCACTTAAGTCTCTGCATTGGGCAGTTGCCAGTCTGTAGTGAGATCTGCTCATCTTAAAATGCCATTAAAATAGATTGGGTTTCTGTATACAAGCCTGTATTAAAAAGATAAAGAAGCACAATAGTTATATAGAATATGTTAAATTCAGCATGCCTAATCTCAACAGGAATAACTGGAACATGAATTAGAGTGTGAATCATTACATTAGCCTAATGTTTAATCTCTATTCTTATTTCTTGTATGGTTAATATATAATTATCCATACTAATGGAGAGGAGCTAAAATAAGGAGAGCATACAATTAAAGATAATTTTAAAATCATTTGGAATATTTTTCCTTTATTTGCATTTGAACATGGCAAATTGGATGTTCTGAAAATTAATCTTTGAATAAGAATCAAGATTTACCATGAAGATTTGTTTTAGGAGACAGTGGCAAGATTTCAGTATATTATATTTAGCTACCCTTTTTCCTGCTATCCACTTAAAGTTGATTAAAAGTATAAATTTAGGCAAAGATACTAATTGTATAAGGATAATTATTTTTAAACTTAAATTTTTTTAATTTCAAAGAGAAGTAAAAGTATAGATCTACCCTATTATTGCATACCTAATGTAATTGATATGGTATTCTATAATTAATATAAACAATTCTATGAAAAATACATTCAGGAGAAAGCAGTATTATGGGGAACAGTGAGTATTGTAGGGATGTAGCTAATTCTTAAGACTGCATAAACTATTCATGTCTTTAAAACAGTGTTTTGATAAAATATGTCTAGATTCAACTCATAACTAGGATGAAGGAATTATTTTTAGATGTTTAAATTTCTTGTGCTTCCTGCTTGCTTTTTTTTTTTTTTGGTTTTAAAATAGGTATACATCGAAACCTAAAGAAAATCTGGTCTATGCTATGTTCCTTCAGTGGCCATCATCAAGGATACTGGTACTTGGCCAGCCCACAGTAACTCTTGGGGCAACAGAAGTAAGAAAGAATTTCATTAACCTTTTTATTTCTGTAAATTTACTGCCTGGCATCTCCTAAAAAAATATATCTATACAATTTCTGATTTTAATTTAATGAACTAGGAGATAGTATTATAAACAAGAGAAATGTCTAATAACTTTATAGTGACTATGTTAGCATTTATTAAATACTTTGTGCCAGACGTTTTGCTAAGTGTTGTGGAGATATGAAAAAAGGCAGAAACAGTCCTCAAGGAGCAATTCTAAAGGGGAAGAAAATGTGCAAAAAATTATACATAAAAAATTTATACAATCTAAATGGAAGTTATTCTCAGGAAAAAGAACCTAGCAAATGAGGGTTGGGGGAAGATGGAATGTGAGAATTTGGAAATGCCTCTTAGAGGAAGAATCTGAGTTTGGAAAACTGAAACCCAGCAGAGGCTGGGGAGTGATATTGTAGGCACAGGGAACAACTGGGAAAAGGCACACCATCAGAAGATGGAGTATAGGCTTCAAGGAAAAGCAAAGCTCAGTGTAGTAGACTGCTGAACAAATGGAGGGTAGTAAAGCATAAGAAGACAGGAAAGGTTGGAAAAAGCCAGATTGTAAATAGCTTCAAAAAGCAAACATTAGATTTTATATGTAATTTTGGAGATAAAAAGGGAGCCACTGGAATTTACTGAAAAGAGGAGTGATATGATCAGACCTGTTCTTTTGGAAGAATATTTTGGCAGTTGAGTGTAATGGAACAGGGAGAGACTAAAGGTAGGAAGATGAACCAAAAGGCTATTATAATAGTCTAGAAGTCAAGTAATGAGGGCCTGCATTAGAATGGCAGCTGTGTGAATAGTGAAATAAGATAAAACCAACAATACTTAGCAATAGATTGGCTTTGTTATCTAAGTATATGTAAAGTTTTAGCAACTAAGTGATCATACGAGTAATAAGCCTTTAAAAATTGAATTCAAAAATTGAGTTCAATTTCAAAAAAGCTAAAATTCTAAAAACAACCATATTCACATGATTACAAAAGGTCTAGATGCTGCTTTTGCTTTGCAATATAATTAACCATTAAGATTTCTTTAGATCTTTTCTCATTTTTTCTAATTTTATGGGTATGTGGTGACTACCTAAATTTATTTTAATTTACACTTCTTCTTTTGAAAACTTTTACCTCATATCCTTTTGACCATTTATTTATGAGAAATTTCCTTGGTCATACATGTGTGGAAGAATTCCCTTGATATCTTCAATATACTTTTATCATATTCTTGATAGAAATTTTTTGGGGGATTATCCATTCTTTAGCTATATACTAATAGCTGGTGGTTGAAGCTATTATTTAAACCAAGATAGGTGGATTATTATTTAAAGAGAAGTAATGATTCCCCTGCCCTGCTTAAAAAGGTTGCTCTTTTTGTTTTCTCTGATTAGTACACACCTCGTTTAATGAACTTAAGATGCTATAAAACCACTAATGTGAATTCACCAGACGCTATCACCAGATACATAGTGCCTACTTCAGGTGAATAGGAGAATTGTTATTTTCTATCAGTAACTGTGATTTTTTTTTTAAGAAAAAAAAAATAAAAATAAAACAGAAAATGGATGAATTAAAGTAATGCATTTTGGTGATTTTTTTTTAAATTTAATTGCAGGTTAAATTACTGGGTTATGAACATCCACTTAAATGGACTTCTTTGCCGAATCATGGAATAGTGGTGGAACTTCCACAGTTAACCCTCGATGAACTGCCATGTAAATGGGGCTGGTCTCTAGAAATGAAAAATATAAATTGAAGGATGCGAATTCATTCTCAAATTACAGATTTACCTATATTCTGCTATTTTGCGGAAGAAAAACATGCTACAAAGGACACTAAGAGAGAATCCGTTCACATCCAGTATATAAAAGAAACCAAAGAGTAGAAGTAATTGTCTGGTTGATAAGGGTTTGTTTTGAGCCTGAATTGCCCAGCTAATTGCTTCAGTTTTCTAACATGCTGGTCATGAGAGATTTGTGTGTGTGTGTGTGTGTGTGTGTGTGTGTGTGTGTGTGATCACTTTAAATGTGGCATTTGTTTCCTTATGATCACAAAGTTATTATTCTACAATCAGGTGATTGTAATTATATACAGGTAATTTATTTTGCTTTCCACTATTTTTTCTCAGTTTTAATCCTTTGGACAAAGACCATCTAGGGTTAATTTAAGGACCATTTTCTGACCTAAGCAGAAAGGCTATTTTTTCTGACCCTGTGCTCAGAAAAAAGTAAACTTAATTCTGACATAGATTCATATTGACTCAAGAAGAAAATTAAGGACTTTACTGTTCGATGACTGGAGTAAAGTGAATAGCTACAGATAAAACTTCTATTTTGAATGTTAGATGTTTTCACTTTGCTCCTATCAATCGAATCAGCTACTGGCAACTTTACAATTTATTACTGTAATAATAATAAAAAAAAACATCACAAAGTTTTCCTTTTGTCTTTATGGAATTTCTTTTCCTTAAATGAATTTATGTTTTAGGCATAATTAAGATATTCTAGCATAATATACTGCTATTTTTTAGTTTAAGAATAAAAATGTATTCAGGGGTTTTACAAACAACCAGTAATTATAAGACCTTGTCAAAAAAAAAAAGGCAGCCAAGAATTAGAAATACATTTTGGCATACACTTACTAATTTGCTTTTCCTCAAAGTCTTGTAATAGTATTTTCCTAATAGTAAAGACCATACAAATATAAGATAGTATATAAATGCTTTGGCAGGGAAGAAACTAATGATGACAAGGGGTCTGTTCATAAGATGTTGATGACTTTTTATTTGACAGGGAATTTTCTAGACAAAAACCAACTAGTAAGAGAAACTATACTGTTCATTCTTAGTTTTTTTTGGGGGGTATATAAGACAATATATAAAAGAATGAGAAGCTTAAAAGTTTTTAGATATTTACAAATACTTGGCTTTTGGCCAGACATTCCTTTTGGTGAATAACCCAGAAAAAACAATAAAATACATATTATCTGTTCAATATCTATGAGGACCTTTTAAATACCTGAAAGATAACTGCAAAGTGGGAAATCCTACTGAAAAACAAAATTTTATTGTAATAACCTAACTATACATAGCACCTTTATTCAGAAAGTTACATGAAACTTTTATATTAAGTTATTGTCTCTTTTCCCTCAAATAGCCCTGAGTTTCTTTGTTGTGAATTTAGGAGAGACAGTCATGTTGAAGGAAACAGTCAATTAAGATTTATTAAGCACTGACTATATGCCAGGCACTGTGCTAAGCACTCGAGATATAAAAGGAGAATAAAAGACCCAATATCAAGGAGCTCAGAATTTAATAGAGACAACATACATTCAATTATGTATTAACAAACCATAAATAGGATAAATCAGAATAATCAATAGAGAGAAGACTCTAGAATTGAGGGGAAGTCTTTTATATTTGATCCTAGAGGTGATAGGAAGCTCTTGGAGTTTACTGACAACATAGTCAGAAATGTACTTACTTTGGCAGCTGAGTGGATGATGGACTGCAGTGGAGAGAAAATGAGGGCCAGGAGACCACTTAACAGACTACTATAATAGTGAAGACATGAGGTTATGAGAACCTGCAGTGGGATAATAGCAGTATCAAAGGAGAAAAGGAGTACATTATGAATATTTGAGAGATGTTATGTAAGTAAAATTGACAGTCATCAAATTGGATTTGGTGGGAGGAGAGTTAGGAGCTGGGGATAACACCTGAACTGTAAGCCTGGGTGGGAAGGATGGTAGTATCGTTAGCAGTAATAGGGAATTTAGGAAGGAAGGAGGCTTTGGGGGCAAAAAGTTCAGTTTTGGACATGTTGACTTGAAGGTGACTACAGGAAATCCCAGTTTGAGATGTTAGTAAGCAACTAGAGATGTGAATCTGGAGTTCGGCAGAGGTAGGAGCTGGTTAAGTAAATTTGGGAATCATCAGCATAAGGATGGTAATTAAATCTATGGGAGCTGATAAAATCACCAAATGAGAAAACATATAGGCAGAAGAGAAGAGTGCCCTAAGAGGTTTTTTGTTTTGTTTTGTTTTTTTAAATGAAAGCAAAACAAAAAAGGCTAGGTGCTGGGAACATGGAAATAATTGGTGATTTTATATCTGTTCAATTTTTTTACATCTTTAAAAAAATTAGTTTCTATTCAATTTAGTTTTGTAAGTGAAGATACTATTTGTCACAAGTTAAAGACTTACCTGATTTCAGTCTCTTTGCATTTTCAGTCTCTTCACATTTAAGTGGATCCTTTGGCAACATAGGTAGCATATTGGTATGATGGAATTTTAAATTGAGCTGGTAGAATCATTGTAGAAGAATCGGTGATCTTGGGCGTCAGGGAAGCTTGGGTCAATTATGCACTCAAATGTATTAAATGTGTATCCCTAATCGAGTTATTTATCTTCCTAGAGTCTTAATTTCCTCATCTGTAAAAGGGAATAATAAAATTATTTTCTATTTCACAGAACTGTGAGGATAGAATGCCAATTGTCAATAATACTTCTCTTCCTGAGTTCAAATTTCACTTCAGACATTTAGAAGCTGTGTGACCCTTGACAAGTCACTTAACACTGTTTGCCTTACTTCCTCATCTGTAAAATGCACTGGAGAAGGGAATGGCAAACAACTCCAATACCTTTGCTAAGAAAATCCTAAATGGGGTCATGAAGAATCAGACATGACTGAAAAATGACTGAGCAAAAAATACACTTAGCAGACATAGTAGCAGGCATATTATTGAAAAAGTCTGTGGATGGTGGGTTATTGAATTTGGGATCTGAGTTAGAGTAGGGATAAAGCCAAGAAGATCTCTACACTAAGTCTGATACTAACATAGTGAGCTCCTAGTATTGGAGGGCCACTGATTGAGGGGCAAACTAGTATAGATAGAGAAATAGAGGTTAAAGATGCTACACTGAATAATATTGAAAATGAGCTGGCTGCTACACTTAATAACCTAGATGAGATAGGAGATTTACTCACATATAACTTTTTTAAAAAACAGGTTTTAAAGCTAGTTAATTTCAAGCTTATCCCTTTTTAATTAATTGGTTTCTCTATAGATGGCACTATTCCAGATGATTTTTGATCCAGTTATCAGTCCTATATCCTTATTGATCAAGACACTTCCATTTAGTGTTTCATACAATTTCCAGATGCTATGTACAACTTAGTTGTCCCCAAAATATAGGAAAGGATTTATAGCCATTATTGTATATACACTTGGCTCTGCTCTAAAATAATTCTGCCTTCATTCTCAGAAACCTCTGAAGTTGGGGAGAATTGAGTTTAAATTCCACTTCAGGAAAGTAATATAATCTCTTCATTTCCTCAGGCATCTTTCTGAGAATCTAAATTGCAGAACAGTTACAAATCTATTGATAGAGGAAGTTTTCTCATGGAGAGTGTTCTCTATCAACGAAATTACAGTTCAAGACACATATTGGTATAGTTGTTTTGGTCTTTGTCAGTTAATAGAGGTTTGCCTTCATCTCTGATGGTTCCTAGTTATTTTTAATTACATTTTATAGTCTTCAATTATCAAGCCTTTTTTTTTTTTTACTTCCCAACATCTGCCCCCCCTTTAGAAAAATAAAACCTTTGTAAAAAATAAATCTAGTCAAACAAAATAAATTCCCACATTGACTAGGACCACAATCAACCCTGTCAGAAAGTAGGTAACATTTTTCATCATTTTCATTTTAAATTTTATTTTTTTTCAATAAACAAAAACTTCTACTTTCCACTTTACCCCTACATTTCCCTCAATGGGGGAAAAACCCCATAATAAAACCCTTGCAACAAAAGTGTATAGACCAGCCATGTAAAAAAAAAACAAAAAAACAAAAAAACAAGTTTCAATTTATATCTTGAGTCCATTACCTCTTTCAGGAGATCAGAAGCATGTTTCTTCATGAGTTCTCTGGTTATTGTATGGATCAAAGTTGTTAAAGTCTTTCAAAATTGTTTGTCTTTATGATGTTATCATATAAATTGTTCTCCAGGTTCTGCTCACTTCACTATGTATCAGTTCATAACATGTCTTCATGGGTTTCTATGAAAATGTTTCCTTCATAATTTCTCACAGTACAATAGAATTCCATTCCATTCCATCATATACATAGACCATAATTTGTTCAGTCATTTCTCAATTAATGGGCACCTCCTTAGTTTCCAAGGCTTTCCCACCTCTAAAGTATCTAAACTTTTGTACACATGGTTTTTAAACATGGTTTTCTTTGATCTCAATATTTTAATCTACTTAGGTCTCATAGTCTTCCCTAGTTAATTTTAAGATTCTGGAGAAAAGCTTTCTTTCAAAGGTTTCTTACTCAGCTTCTGGACTAGCTGGGCTCAGAACATCACAGAATTTTGGAGACAGATGATACTTTAATATCCTTGTAATTTATCTCATATTTGAAAAGAAGTCACCTGTACAAGGTACTTGAAAAGTGGTTGTATGCTTCCCTACTGTCTACATGTTAAGGTCTCCCTGTCCTTAAAAAAATTTTCACTGCCCATTTCCATTCCTGCCAGCTATTGTCCTATTATCTCTCTTCACTTTTGTGGCTAAATTCCTTGAGAAGGTTGTCTAATACAGCTGCTTCTATTCATTTAACTCTTTGCAATCTGGCTTCCAACCTTATCATTCAACAAAAACTTCTCTTTACAAAGTTACTATTGATTCTGACAAATCAAATAGCTGTTTCTCAATTACCATGTTTCTTGACCACTCTGCAGCTTTTAACATTATTGATTACCTTTTTCTTCTTGAAATTCTCTTCTGTTTTTGTGACAATTATGTCTTGGTTCTTCTCCTACCTGTTAGATGGCTTTTTTGTTTGTTTGTTTCCTTTGCTATATCTTCACCCACATTGTGCCAGTAACTGTGGGATCCATTCTGGACCTCTTTTCTCTTCTGCCTCCATACTATTTTACTTGGTGATCTCATCAACTCCCATTTTTTCAATTCTCTCTCTAGGAAGATAACTTTCAGACCTACTTGCTCAGACCTAACCTCTCTGATGACTTCTAGTCTTGCTCTTCCAACTGTCTTGAATGAAATGCCCTTAAAATATCTTATAAACTTAAAACATCCCACACTGAACTCATGCCTTTCCCTCCAAACTTTTCCTTCTTTCTAACTTCCCTATTACCACTGAGGATATCAGTTCTCTCCTTTATCTGTACATCTCCCCTCTTGAGGGCCTTTTAACACCTCATGTTTACATGATTGCAGTAACCTCCTCCTTGGAACCCTTTTTCTGAGTTTTTCCCCTGTCCCAATCCATTCTTCCCTTAGCTATCAAAATGATATTCCTAAAGTGCAGGTCTGATCACATCATCTTTGTTTAATAAATTTGAGGTTCTTTATCACTTTTAGGCTCAAACAGAAAATTCCTTTTTAACGAATTTAGTAACTTGGTCACTTCTGACTTTTCCAATCTTCTTACATCTTACTCCCCTGGACATTTTTTATGTTTTATAGTAAGTCTGCCTCTCTTTACATTCCTTCAATAATTTAACTCCTACATCCCAGCTTTGGACATTTTCACTTCTTGTCTCCCATGCTTTGAAAGCTCTCTACCTATCAGCCTCCTAACTTTTCTGATACTTTTAAGCTCTCAGCTAAAATCCCATCTTCTGAAAGAAGGCTTTCTCTGAATCTACATTTTATCTTATATATAGCTTCTTTTCCTATAGCTGTGTGCATGCTGTCTCTTCTATCGGACTGTGAGTTCCTCCATAGCATAACTATTTTTGGCCTTCCTTTTGTATCCCAAGTGCCTAATATATTGTAGGTGCCTAATAAATACTCAATGACTGAATTTTCTTGAAGATCTCCACTGAGCTTTTTCACTACTGCCCAAGACAGCACATCCCACTTCTAGATATCTCCAATTGTTAGGAAGTGTTTTCCTAACAAAAAGCCTAGATTTATTTTTCTATTTCATGTTTCACCTGTTGCCCTTCAAACACTTGTAGGCAGTTATAATGCTGCCCACCTTGAGTCTTCTACAAGATAAACATCTGCATTTATTTCACCCAGTTCTCATTTGGCACTGTTCTGAATGACCTCTTCTGGATACTCTTCAGCTTATTAATGTCCTTTCTAAAAGGGTGGTACCCAAAACCGGAAGGAAGGAAACAAAAATTTATTAAGTACCTGCTATGTGACAGACAAAAATGAAACAGCCCCTGCTCTCAAGAAGCTTACATTTTTATTTTAAGTGCATAGGGTTGATGTCTACACAAGTAAACAAAATATATAACAATTGTATTCAAAGTAATTTTGTGGAAGGGCACTGGCATTTGGTTGAGTAAGGGTAGGTCTCATAAAGGAGGTGGCATGTGGCATTCAGGCTGATTTGGCAATGCGGATTCTCTGAGGGGGGGTGGACAGTGGATTACAAGAAAGGGAATGACTGGGCACAATGACAGAAACAGAACACTTATATGGGGAATAGTGATGATTTTTACTCAAGTTATTTATAAAAATTTTAAATAGCACAAGGCCAACCACAGATTTTTGAGGCACTCCACAGTGTTAAAGTGACTTGAAATGATTTATGACTATTCTAGGTCCAGCTTTTCAAGCACTCCAGAACTGAATTTCTACCTATGGCTAATCATCTATACTTCCTTAAAGAGATGGAAGGACATACTAATGACAACTCACAATTATATATAAGTTCAAGGTTTGCCGAGCTCTCCAATCACAGCAATCCTGTGAGATAAGTAGTCCAAATAACAGAATCCTCTTTGAATGGATAAGGAAACTAAGACTTTGAAAAGTTAAGTTTTGTAGCTTTGATCACAAAGCTAGTAAGCTTTGGAAGCAAGATAAGAACCTCTTAGTTTCAAGTTCACAACTCCTTTCATGAGTCTGCCATCAACCAGAATAAGAATAATGAATGCTATTAAGAGATTTCATTTTGCACTGTTATATAAAACACAGCTCATTTATTGTTACTTTATCTCTAAATAAAGAACTATAGACATGCTTGCACAATTCATTTATTGAAAAGTTTGTTCTTTGAGCAATAGCTAATAATATCTAGCATTTATGCCATTACAGCTTATTCATTTAATGGCTAAAGTATTAAAGCTTAAAGCTGCACTAACACTTTTGAAAGACAATATGTATGACATTTAAAAATTTTTAAAGCATTATATACATGTTCTCATTTATCCTCTCAACACACTTATGAGATAAATTCTATTATCACCCCCAATTTACAGATGAGTAAATAGGCTAAGACAGAGTAAGTGATTTATCCAAGTTCATGCACAATTAATAAGTATTTGAAAGTGGTATTTGAACTCAGATCTTTCTAATTCAAAATCCAGTACTTTCTCATTGTACCACCTAGGAAGGAAAAAGTATTAATCAGATTGGCAGTCAAAAGGAAGCTAAGTTGAATTTATAAAACCTAGTCTCCAAAACTAACTTTGCTCATACTATGGAATAAACAGATTAAGAATGGAAAAGATTAACTCAAAACAAAACACATTTTACATTAAAATACTTTATTGCAATAGACATTCACAGGGTTCAAAGATCAATACAAAGTAAATTAATAAGAATGTTTACAAACAAGTTCACAATAATTGTGTAATAACAAGAGCTGTTAGAAAACAGCATCGACACAATTTTAACCTCTAATAATTCAATATAATTTTCTAAGGCTTGATAGACAGAGAAAACCCAACATTTTGGTCAGGTATATCTGATAAATAGCTAAAATTCACTGATTTTTCATATAAAGGAGAAAAGTCCTCTACCAGTGCATTTTTTTTGAGGATGAGTAGTTTACCTTTTTTGAATGTTAACTTGGGAAAAAAGGCTGACCCATTCCTGTTTATTATAGCCTGCACAACTTTAAAAAAAAATTAAATAGCAGATATTTCTAGACTACTATTCCCAACCCCACTGTTTATTTCCCAAACAAAAATTCCTTGGTATTAACATTAAAGTATACTTTATTTCACATATTATAAAAATAACTAAACTAGTTGTTTAGTAGATTTGATACTAATAACCATGGTATACTCAACTCTTAATAAGAGCAATTTTAAAAGGATATTAATGGTGAAAGGATACAAATGTGATTTCCATTGTGTGTACAGTAAGCACACAGAAATGTCAACAACTGGTGCAGTTGGATGTTTTGTTTTTTTTTAAATGAACACTTCTAACCAGCCAAATATTCTATTATGAAATAATATTTTGATTATAATTTTAATGGGAATTTCATAACAAATCATTGCACCATAAATACTTGATCTGTATGCAGTGCATCTATGTGTTTTCCACTCAAGTGGACATCATTGGGATTTATCTTGAAGAAGGGAATTATTTCTCTAATTGCTGAGGAGTACTAAAAGCTTCATACACATTAGCAGCAAAGTCTTTCACTTGTTCCATCATCAATAGGTCCTAATAGAGATGACAATGCAGTGTTAAAATCTTACTCAATTTGTATATAGCACTAACAAGTACTTAAGAAAAAAAACCCACAAAATTTAAATGAATTTTCAGTAAACTGATTTTAAAATCACATCATGGGATTTTGAGCTATCTGTAAAATTTGACTTCTTAAAATATTTGAAATGATTTGAGAACAATGTTTTTTTGAAATTAAGTTACTGACAAAGAAATGCTGCTCTCCCTTATTTCAATGTATTTGCAATTTTTATGTTGATTTTTCCATGTCACTTTTGGCATCACAATAGCACAAAAATACATTTCCTATTTTGTAATTTTTCTACATCTCTTTGATGTTGGATTAGCTGCTGTAATTCATAAAGCTTGATTTTTCAGTAAATGAATAAAGTTTTCTGAGTTAAAAAATCCCACAAAAATTATTCCATATTACAAAGATTATAAATTATAAATACCAAACATCTGACTTTATTTATAGTAATTTATAATAACATTTTAATAAATGATTTAGTATATTCATTTATAGAAATCACAATAAAAAGGATAGATTAACACATTAGAGATTACTTGGTTGCTTTGGATTTCTTAACCTTTTTTTTGGGGGGGGTTAATCAGGGATTCCTTTTCAGAATGTTTTTACATGCATAAAATAAAATACGCAAATCATAAAGGAAACCAATCAGCTGAAATGCAAGTATCAAAAAGCTAAAAAAAGTCCACGAAGTTTGTAGATTCAAAGTTAAGGAGCCCTTTACAGGAATTTAATGTACATCTAGGCAGTCAAGATTTCCCTTAAAAATTAACACTAATATTAATTTTGTTAGATGGGGTGTTGTGAGGAAAGACCTCTGAAAACAGTAAATGTTACATGTAAATATAAATTATTATTGATTTCTTCCAATGATGATATGAATTCCACTGACATTATGATATAATGAATTCAATATGTATTCCAATAGGATGTTCTATAGAAACATAATAAAACTCATCCCCAAATTTCACAAGTTAACTAGAATAATAGCAACAATCTACCTCTCATGTGCTTTATAAAAGCTTTCAAAAACATATTATACTACAAGAGACAAATATAGTTCAGATATATGAATCCAGTATTAACAACCCCAAGTTACTTGTACTCTCTTATTTCATGGTGTCAAAAAAAAAATGTGCCTCTTACCTGAACAAAGTGACTAGGAGTCTCACTGCAAACTGAATGGATTTGTCCATTTATTATTGGAATTATCTTAGCTAATGGCAGGCTGACACTGGAGAGACTGTGGAAAACCACAAGGAGAATTATTTGGTGTGGTCATCTTCCAAGGCAGGCAAAAACAGAATATAATGTTCTCCTTATTAAAAACACTATGCTAGGTGCTGGGGATATAACTAAGTTATGATAGGTGTATTACTTTCAAGATATTTATAATGTCACTGAAGAAAAGACATAGATACAAAAGAATGAACAATGATACAAGGCAGCATATATGAAGTTCCCAATTGATGGGCCAATAGACAATAGCTATTAAGTGCCTGCTCTAGGTAGGCTTTGGAGATACAAGAACAAAGAATGGCATACATTTTGAGCGCAAAGGAGTTTATACACTAAATGGAAGTGATAATATGTGATAAATAGAAGTGATATAAAAATATACTGTGTTGCATTACTACAACTTAAATACAAATATAGACTAAATGATTAAACACAAAATTTTTTGAGAAGTAGGGCATTAGCAACTGGGGCTATTAAGAAAGGCTTCATGTGGAAGATGGTGCCTGAGCTGCATCTTAGGGGGAGTGGTAAAGAGAGTGAATTTTAGGCACAAAGGAAAGCCAGTACAAAGGCCAGGAGACAGGAGAAAGGGAGTTGTGTAAGAAACAGAGAGAAGGTTGGTTTTGTCAGATTTCAGAGTGCCAAGAGGAAGAGGAATGCTTACGGAAACTGCAACAAATTAAGGAAGAGAATGTAGTAGAGGGATAAAGTATACATTCAAAGGAAAGTATAATTTTAAAAAGCACAAAAGAAGGGGCAGCTAGGTGGTGCAATGGAGAGAGCACTAACCCTAAAGTCAGGAAGACCTGAGTTCAAATCTGGTCTCAGACACTTAACACTTCCTAATTGTGTGACCCTGGGCAAAACACTTAACCCCAATTGCCTCAGCACAAAAAAAGAAAAAAAGAAAAAAAAAGAAGAAGAAGCCTGTTGGAGTATCTGCATAATGTACAGAAGAGTTTGGCTGAAACAAAATGCAGATTTCAACATGGGACTAGTATGTGATAAAGTAAAAGAGGGAGTTAGTAGGAGACTTGAGTACATATAAATAAACTTGGAACCAGTTTATGAATTGGAACTTTATATGTAATTACATTTTATCTGAATTTTCATAAAGGTAGTCAATTTGCATTTACACAACAAAATCCCATAGTGAAATGGCGTCATTATCATCATACTGAGTTTTAAATTTTCTAAAATTATAAATAACAAAAGAGTTTCATTTATATATTAGTTTTAAAAACTTTTCTGATGCTACATCTGATGATAGGTATAAGATATTTCTCAGATAGCATTCATTTCTCTTGAAATCAATATTTATTTAGTGTCTACTATGTGCAGATTGTTATTCTAGGTACTGTGGAGAATACAGAAATGTAAGACAGTTCTTACTTTAAAGAATATAATTTAAGGGCAAAACCTCCAGTTTTTTTGGAAAGAAAAGAATACAACTATATGATCTATAGGCAAATGAGTGACACAGGTAAGCTTATTTAATTGTCATGCCTACAATGTGTAAGGCATTGTGTGAGATGTCCAACATACAGAGATGTAAAACACAGCCTTGCCCTCAATGATTTTACAATCTAATGGAGACATGAGCTATGTATGTACACAAATCAGTAATGTACAAGGTAAAATATTATAAGGACAAAAATAGGTCCATGAAAAGTACCTTAGGAAATTTTGAGGAAAGAGGAACATTGGAAAAAGTATTGGACTGGAATTTTGAATCCTAGCTCTGCTAACTCACTACTTGTATGCTCTTGTGATTGTGTGCCTTTACTTAACCTCTCTGTACTTTACCAAATAAAAGAGGTGGGCTAGATGATTTTTAAGATCCTGGTCATTATTTATGATTTAGAATCCTGTAATCTGAAATCTTGACTTTAAGCAATCAATAACTTGTCAAAACAGATTTATAATCTCAATACCATCTTTACCTTCCTATTGTCTTATAAGATCAAAGAACTTTTGAGTTGGAAGAAATCTTAAAAATCTTCCAGCTCAGCCTCTTACCCAATTCAGAAATTCTAATGGTACAAATTTCATTATGAATCTGGTCATAAGGAAAATATAGTCAACAGCTTAGGTACTATAATAAAATCACATTAATTAGAACTCCACTAAATTGAAAATTGAGGGCAAGGCTGTGTTTTACATCTCTGTATGTTGGACATCTCACACAATGCCTTATACATTGTAGGCATGACAATTAAATAAGCTTACCTGTATCATTCATTTGCCTATAGATCATATAGTTGTATTCTTTTCTTTCCAAAAAAACTGGGGGGTTTTGCCCTTAAATTATATTCTTTAAAGTAAGAACTGTGATTTGACAGACTAATCATGGTGTGTAGTCTTACATTACATTAAAGAAAAAGTCTGCTAAGTAAAATATGTAAATTAGATTTTGGGGGAAATATTTAAAGTACTTACTTTGTTTTGAAACATCATCAGAAATATTTCAAAAGCATTTTTACAACAAAATAATTACATAATTACATAATTACTCAAAAGTAGAGTACTAAGGGACTTCACAGGCAATTTAGGCTAATTTCAGCACAAACACAAACTACATCTACACTATCCTTAACATGTGGTCATTCATTAAAATACATCTCCATAAGGAACTTTATTAGCTCACTTTTTATTAACCTAGTTTTATATATATATTATCTATTTCTATATCTATATCTATCTATCTATTTCTTTTAAAATATCCAATTCAAAGAGTTTTCTTACATTTAATTGTAACTGGTGAGTTTTTTTAAAAGACAACTATGCTTTGAGTTATATAAACATTAAATCAATGATATTTACAAATTTCTATAGAGTAGTACACATACAAAAATTATACTATTAAAGATTTAAAATACTTTTTAGGATATCTTTAGTGTTAGAGGGAGGATTCAAACCCTGAATTCCAGAGTGAGTATGTTTTCCTCTAAACCATATGCTTCTCAGAGAGATGCTTAGAAAGTAACATATAGAAAGATAGCTCACTTTATTTCCTAATCACTTATTATGTTACAGAAAAACTTCTTTGAGAGAAATACTAATATTATCTTTAATCCATATAGATTTTTTTGCAAAAGAACTCTAGAATTTGGCTTAGCAGAAGGAATACTTCTCTAATTTTATATACAAAAGTATTTAGTATGTCCTTAGTACCCTAAGATGGAATAAAACTTTTACATAATAAATTTGTGTTCAAAGCATTTATCTTACTGTGATTATCAAAATCTTTTTAAAATATATGATCTTACCTATTCATGGAATCACTGTGATTCAGATCTTGTTCAGTAGGTCTAAAAAACTCAGCCACATTGTCCAGAAGTCGACTGAAACCTCTGTTTAAGCATGTATTCAAAACCGTACTAAAGTCTGGACTGTAAGATTAAAAAAAAGTTAATTTTAGCTATTTTATAGAAGAAAAATCTAAAAATTGGCCCCAACATGGTCATAATCAATAGTTAATATTAACAATTTCAAATCTATAGTGACTTCAGTTAAAATTGCACATTAGTACCCATAGAAATCAATGTTATTTTAATAAATGCAAAATGAAAAAATTACTTTTTATGTACTAGGCACAGAAAAAAAAACCTTGTATATCTTTATGTTATTCACTGATTTACAGAATTTAGTTTGACATCACAATATCAATACCTCAGAAAATTCTGCTCTATTAGATTCATTGTTAGATTAATGGTGAATAAAGGTGTTTATACTGTAACTAGTAATGGTACTAAAATCTCAAGAAAAACAATGGTTAAATAAGCTATCATAAACAGTAAAAGATGTGTACTTATGTTGCTTTTATTTCTCATATGTTCATTTAAAAGAGGGAGAAATAAATTGAAACTAGAAAGGCTTAAAAAAGCAGCGTAATTAAAAAAATGATACTTGGGACATAGGGACAATGGGTTTATTCAAGCTAGAGAATGACTGGTAGTTAATGCTCTATTGTGGTATCATTATTCAACTTATCTCTCATGTATGGAAACTGAGTGTTTTATCTGACTCTTTCTTTCTTTAACTTCTTTCATATCCAATAAATTACCAAGTCCTATCTTCTATGTTTGCTTTCATAATCTCAGAAAGCAGAGTGCATATATGGAAAATAGTTTAGTTACAGCAAAGAGTACATGGAGTACAGAAGGATTGCAAGACAAAGCCTTTGAACACTAGGTGAAAGAGTATGGACTTGATTCAACTGACAGTAAAGAGATACTGTAGAAGTCTGAGTAGAAATAAATAATTACTATGTGTAAGGAGTTGAATCTGGTTATGAAAAAAAATGACAGATTGGATAGATGAGCAAGTAAAAAGTGAAAAGGATGATCTTTTGGGTGGCTGAAGAGATTTTTAAGAATCAAGAAGACTTAGGTTTTCCATCTAAAATACTAGCTATATAACACTGAGCAAATTATTTAAGCTTCTTCAGTTTTAGTTTCTATGTACAAAAAGGGATAATAGTATCGACTGCATTTATCTCACAAAATTTCTATGAAGAAAAAATGAGGGGGCAGCTAGGTGGCGCAGTGGATAGAGCACCAGCCCTGAAGTCAGCAGGACCTGGGTTCAAATTTGGTCTCAGACACTTAACATTCCCTAGCTGTGTGACCCTGGGCAAGTCACTTAACCTCAATTGCCTCAGCAAAAAGCAAAAAAAAAAAAAAAAAAAAAAGAGCTAGTTAGTCAGACATGTAATTGTACAGATTCCATATGGCTCACAACACTCCTAAGTGTGGTCTAAACTAGATTAAGATATAATCAGGAAATATTTAACAAAACAAAAAATACATAATAAAAATAATGTTAATATGTTAATAAGAGGAGGCCTTCAAGCATCTTTATATATGGTTTAGTGGTCCTATTTCCATTTGAATTTGATACATCAGCCCTAAGTACTATATACAGATGTCAGTAGAGATAATAATTATTACTTTGATAAATATGAATATTCATGATAAATGAAACCAGAAGATAAGAGGATTATGTGGGAGAAGAGTTTATAGGTTGCCCTAGACAGGTAGAAAAAGAAGCTAGCCTTTTTGACTAAGTAATACCACTACTGGTTCTGTATCCCAAAGAGATAAGAAAGAAAAAAGTAAAAGGACCTATACATACAGAAATATTTATAACGGGTCTTTTAGTAGTGGCAAAGAATCAGAAATTCAAGGGAGGCCCAACAACTGGGAAATGGCTGACCAAGTTATAGTACGTGATTTTGATGGAGTATTATTGTGCTATCATAAGAAATAATGAGCAGGATGCTCTCAGAGAAACCTGAAAAGACTTATGTGAACTAATGCAAAGTGAATGGTGTACAGAGTAGAACAGTATACAAGTAACGGCAATACTTTATGATTATCAGGGGTGAATGACTTAGTTATTTTCAGCAATCCAATGATCCAAGACAATTTTGAAGAACTTATGATAAAACATACTATCCATCTCCAAAGAAATAACTGATGAAATCTGAATGCAGACTGATGCACACTTTTTGTTTTAGCTTTCTTAGATTTAAAAAAATTTAATCTGTGTTTTTTTTCACAATACAATATGGAAATGTTTTGCATGACTACACATGTATAACATAACAAATTGCTTGCTTTCTCAATGGGGCAAAGGGATAAAGAGACGGAAAGAAGGAATTTGGAACTCAAATTTTTAAAAAGATGTTAAAAACTGTTTTAACATGTAATTGGGGAAACATATATATGTATATATGTATACATATATATTATATGTAATATATGTTTATAGAATAAGAAGCTGGCACAGTTGGTTTCATGATGTGTCCAAAGGCAATAAGAATGATTATTTCATGGAATTTTTGATCACTTCATACCGCAGGGTTGATAATAAATGCAGCTTAAGTTTAAAATCCACTGCAGAGGATACAGAGACCATGAACTTGGCATAAACTTTCAAAACAAGCCAGTACAAAACTGTTAGTTAGTAACTTCAGTGCAAAGGTGGGAACAGATCAAAGAATTATACAGATTACTTAGAAACTTCACATTTCTCTATTATGAATGTTTTCTTAAAGAAGAGTCAGAAGCTTCTAGATATGACAAGCAATGGACAACATTACAAAAAGTAAACTTGACCACATGCATCTTAAGAGACAGGAATTAACTAGTTACTTATGTGGGAGTATCAGTTGTTGGTATATAACCATATCAGCCACAAGTTAGAACAAAAATCAAAATAAAAATCACACTTGAAAAAAAAGGCAAAATACAAGATGACAATTTGACAACTACAATAGCTTCAAATGATTTAAATGAGCCATGAATATATTAAAAAAGAGAAATAGAAAAGTCAAACATTTTGAACTCGATTATCATCATTTCTTGTACAAGCTTAACTGATGAAGTCTGAAAACTGCCTTCACTGGATCTCCCATGCCCAGAAGATAAGATATGGCAGCTAAAACTGATTTAGACTATAAATGAATATGTAAAATACTATGGAGGAATACAGAGGAAGGATATTAATAATATCACAAAATATTAATACTAATATTATTATAGAGCTCATAAAACATTGAAGAGCAATGAAAGGAAAAGCAAAAGTCTCTAGAAAGTCCCAAGTGAGGGATATTCTAAGGACATTATCAGATTATGGACATATATAGTCACATACATATATACATACATCCTCACATTCACATTAAGGAGAAGGCTTTTTGGATAGGCTATTTGTTCTCTGGCATAGAGCTCTGGAAGCTTCTCTCTGCTTTGTCCTTTATGCTCCCTTACATATCTTTCACTTGTTCTTTGGACCAAGGCTCAGAAATTCTTTTGCTTTTTCTGCCTTTGCAGGGGTTTCACTGCATACTAGCAAGAAGAATCTAATAGGGCCCTGAGAAAGGTATAAATTCTTTGTTTCCTCTTTCCTAAGATATTTTCACTGTTCATATTTTAATTCTCAAATTCTACTTTTATATATGTCTTCTCCTCTCATTAATCCTAGCCTTGTGTATTCTCAGACTGGTATATAAAACTAATTATGAGAAATCAAGATTAAATTCAAAATGCAAAATAATTAATTGAATGAGCTAATTATGTTGATGGGCAATTATTTATGTTTTTGTTTGTGTGGCAAAGTTTTACCAATATGATCAAAATATGTAATTTTTAAACATTCTTATGGTACTATATTTTTTCCAATTTTATTTTCAGTTCCAAATTCTTCCCTTCCTTCCCTTTTGAGAAGGCAAGAAAAACAAATCTCATTGCAAATATATACAGTCATATGGAATAAATACTCATGCTAGCTATATAAAAAAGAAAGGAAAGAACATATGCTTCAATCTGTATTTATCCTGAGTTCTCTGAAATTGGGGTTAATCACTATGTCGATTAGAACCTTTAATTCTTTCAGAGTTCATTGACTTTACGATATTGTTGCTATTATATAAATTGTTCTCCTGACTCTGTTCACTTTCTTCTGCATCAGTTCATAGTTTCTTTCTAGGTTTTTCAAAAATCATCTGCTTTCATAATTTCTTACATATATTAGTTTTCAATCCCAATCATAACTTGTTCAGCCATTCCCCAATTAATGAACATTCTCTGTTTCTAATTCTATGCTACCACAAAGAGAGTTGCTATAAATATTTATGAATACATGGATCCTTTTCTTCTTTGACCCCTTGAGGATATAGATCAAGTAGTGAAATGTATGGATCAACAGTTTAAAAGCTTTTGGGGCATAGTTCTGAATGGCTGGACTTGTTCACAACTTCATAAATAGTGCTTAGAGAACAATCCCTCTTAACATTTGTCATTTTACTTTTTTTTCCCCAAGTTAGTCAATCTTATGGGTATGAGGTGCTACCTTAGAGTTGCTTTAATTTGCATTTCTCTAATTATTATGGATTTACAATATTTTTTCATATGACTATTACTGATAGCTTGATTTCCTCTTCTGAAAACTGCCAAGTCATATCCTTTGACCATTTATCAATTGGGGAATGACTCTTATTCTTAGAAATTTGACTCAAGTTCCTATATATTTTAGAAATGAAACCCCTGTCAGAAAAACCTACTATAAATATTTTTTTCCCAGTTTCTTGCTTTCCTTCTAATTTGAGCTTCATTGGTTTGGTTTGAGCAACCCCTTTTTAATTTTATGTAATTCAAAGTTTCCATTTTACTTGCTGCAGACCATTCTATTTCTTATTTGGTCATGGACTCTTCTCCAAAGATTTCACTGGTAATTTCTTTCACATTCCTCTTGCTAATAATGTCCAAGTCATGTGCCCTTTTGGAGTTTATCTTGGTATAAGATGTAAGGTTTGATTTAAAACTAGTTTCTGCCAGGCTATTTTATAGTTTTCCCATTTTTTTTTTGTCAAATACTACGTTTCTGGGCTAATAAGCTAGGGTTTGGGGTTTATCAAATACTTGTTTATTGTATGGCTTAAGTCTGCACATTTTGAACCTAATCTTTTCCACTGACAACCTTCATTTCTTATTCAGTATGAAGTTATTTTGACAGTTAAAGAGATTTGTAGTATAGTTTGAAATTAGGTACTGATAGGCAACTTTTTACACTTTCCAAAAACTGATTTCCCTCACATTCTTGACATTTTATCCCTTCAGTTAATTTTGTTTCCATTTTTGCTAGATCTATAAAGTAGTCCTTTGATAGTTTGATTGGCATGGCATTGAATAAATAAATCTAGGTAGTACTGTCATTTTCATTAAACTGGCTAAGTATATCTATATGTAATTATTACACTTCTAATTTTGTATATCTGCCTTTATGTAAAGAATGTTTTATAATTATGTTAATGAAGTTTTATGTGTGTCTTTGCAAGTAGTCCTCCAAATATTTTATATTGTCTGTGGTTACTTTAAATAGAATCTCTCTATACTGATACATTTTATTAGTAATATACAGAAAAGTGGAAGATTTCTGTGGATATCATTTGTATCCTGCAACTCTGTTGAAGTTTGTTTCAGTTATTTAGTTGACTTCTCTAGGGTTCTCTAAGTAAACTATCACATTAGCTATAAAAAAGTGTTAGTTTAACTTCCTCTTTGCTTATGCTTAATCCTTTAATTTTTTTTCTCATTGCTATGGTTAGCATTTCTAGTATATTATTGAATAGTAAATGGTAATGGACATCCTTGATTCACTCTTGATCAGAGTAGACAAGCTGCTAGAATGTTTCCATTATGGATAATGCTATTGATTTTAAATATACTTATTAAAGGAAAGCTTCATTTATTCCTATGCTTTCTTGTGTTTTCAACAAGAATGAGTATTCTAATTTATCAAAAGCTTTTTTTTGCCTCTAAAATAATGACCGTTGTGGGATTTTTTTTAATTCTTTTTTTTAATATGAGCAATTAGGCTTACAATTTTCCTAATATTACACCGAATTTGCATTCTTGGTACAATTCCAGCTTCGTTATAGTAGATAATTTTTGTGACATATTACAACAATGTTCATGAGGGAAACTGGTCTAAAATTTTCTTTCTTTCTTTTTCCCCCTCTGTTTTGATTCTCCCTGGTTTAGATATCAAGACCACATTTGTGTCAAAAAAAGAATATAATAAGATTTCTTTGGGTATTTTTCAAATAATTTACATAATATTATAATTAATTGTTCTTTTAAATAATATCGTAATTAATTGTTCTTTAAATGTTTAATTTTAAATATTCATTATCAATGTGCTGAAAGAAAACAAGTTTATAACTCTAGATGAAAGAGTAGGACTACCACACATGGCAGGGAGTTTTGGGGAGATGACCTCATTACCAACACTATCTTCTGTTTCCCCTAAACACAATAAAATTTCATGGATGCACCCTTGTAGCAAATGCTGGCATTTAATAGACCATGCTATTACAAGGAGAAGAGACAGACTATAAGAGTGACAAAAGCTATATATGGCAGGATACGGGACTGACCACAGACTTATCCTCTCTAAGCTAAATATTTGCATTCAGCAAAAGTGGTGGACCCTACCAGAAGACTTAATGCCAACAGATTAGAGTGCTTGCTAACTTGGGAGTAAAAGCTGATCCAACACAAGGCTGACAACAATGGAACAGAAAAGGCAGCTTTCAGAGATTTGGTATACAGAACTACATTTATTTATTTGGGCCAGAACACTCACAAAACATTAAGACTAATTTGATAAAAATGATGGGGAAATTAAGAAGCTGCTTAAATAAAAAATGAGAACTCCACTGGATTTACTGGCAGGATAGTTCATTTATCTTTAAGAAGGCAGAATTTAACTCCATCAAAGGTAAAGGGGAAGTAAAGTTTAGAGAGATGTAGGATTCTTGGCTCAATAAAAAGGTGGAGGAAATTCAATCTTACACTGACAGTAACAATTCAAAGTGTTTTTATGATGCTCTGAAGGCAATTAAGTCTAAGACCTATTATGCCTTTCAACTAGTCAGTGCTGAGAGCACCACATTGATCAGTGATAAGGATATGATCCTGAAGAGATGAACTGAATACATAGTGTTTTGAACACAGCATTATTGCTACTAATCAACTGACAAATGACAAAGGCCATTGACTTTACTCCAGGCTGAAGTCAATCACTCTCTAATCAAATTTCCAACTGAAGAAGAGATTTTACATGCCATTAGGCTCTTCTCATTTGGCAAAGTGCCTCATGCTGATTCTATTCCAGCTGAGATATATAAAGTAGGGGACCACTGCTCATACAAAGTTGACTGAATCTGAGCTGTATGGCAAGAGAAGGTTATCGCCTAGGAGATAAAGGATGTCTCCACTGTCAATTTCTGTAAAGAAAATATATTACCCTGTGAAAATCACAGAGAGGTCTATTGCCTGGTCACTGTCGGCAAGATTCTAGCCAAAGTCGTCCTTAGTAAGTTGATTCTTTGCTTCAGAAAGAGGCAAGGAATAACTGTTTGTTGCCTGACAACCCCAGAAGAAATGCCAGGAGGAGAATGGAGATATGTACACAATGTTCTTTGATATGACCAAGGCCTCTGATACTGTCAGTTATGACCGCTTCTGGAAAATTATGGCAAAATTTTGTTGCCCAAAGTTGTATATTAATTTCATGATGGTATGCTTGCATAGGTTCTGGATAAAGAACAATTCTGGCATGCGTTCCCAGCTACCAATGGAATGAAGTCATGTTGTGTTGCTTGTTCCCATGCTTTTTAATATGTTTTCAGTGATGCTTTTGGATGCCTTCAATGAAGATGAAAACAGCATCAAGATTGTTATCACAGAGATGGTAAATTACTTACCTTGAAAGGGCTACAATCCATGATTTAAGTGGAAGGAGAGTTGGTACAAGATTTTTTTTGTTCACACATTTTTTTGTGTACTTAATGCAGACTCTGAAGCTGATATAAGAAAATATGGATTGATTCTTGATTGTTTTTGCAAATTTTAAGCTTGTGCTTTGTGCTAACAATTAACACCAAGGAAACAAAGGTTGTCCATCAGCCAGCACTACACTATCCATACATAGAACCACTGGTTATAGCAAATGGAGAAATTCTTAATATTGTGGGTAAGTTCACTTATTTTGACATTATCCTTTTCAGGTATGTGCACATAGATGATGAGGTACATACAACATTCCCAGAACTAGCTCAGTATAAGAAAGTGTAAGATAGAAGTTTTGGATTGCCTACCAAAATGAAGATCTATACAGCTGTTATGACAACCTCATTGTTACATATGACTGTAAAATCTGAATAGCATACTAATGCCATGATAGGAAACTAAGTCACTTTCATTTAAATTGTCTTAGGAAGATCACCTGGCAAGATAAGGTTCTGGACACTGAAGTTTTCTCAAGCTAAACTTCCATTTGTCCAAACGCTACTGTAGAGAGCACAACTCTGATGGGATAGCCATGATGTTCAAATCCCAAACTCAATTTGCCTAAACAACTATTTTATAAAGAACTCAATACAAGGTAAATGCTTACATGGAAGTCAGAAGAAATGATACAAGGACACAAGTTCTCTGAAGAACTTTAGGACTGATTGTATAATATGGGACACTGGACCTCCCAAAACAATGTGCTCACATTCAAAGAAAGCATTATGTTCTATGAATGAAGCAGAATTGAAGTAGCTAAAAAGAAATGTGAGATAAGCAAATATAGAAACATCTCTATTCAGTGTCCATGTGGCCTATTTGTGCTGCAGTAGAGCCTTCCAAGTTTGTATTGGTTTAATCAGCCACAGTCAGACATACTGTAACATGATTCCAACATAGTGACTTCATTTTGGTGGTCTCTCAGAATTGAAGTTTAACTACAAAATGTTTGGTAGAATTTGCTTGTAAATCCATCTGGTCCTGAGGGGGTAGGAGGAGGTAGGAAGATTTTCATTTATGGCTTGTTTAATTCTTTGTCTAATATAGGTTAAGCATTCTATTACTTGTTCTGCTAATATGGGTAATTTATATTTTTTCCAAATATTCATCAATTTCATTTAGATTATCAGTTTTATTGGTATTCAATTGGGTAAAATAGCTCTTAAGTGCTTTTTATTTTTTATTCATTGGTAATGAATTCTTTTTCATTTGTAATATTGGTAATTTTTTTAAATTTAATTTTTATTTTATTTTTTCTAAATTACATGTAAACCAAATTTTTAACATTTGTTTTTCTAAATTTTGAGTTTCAAATTTTCTTTCTCCTCAAGAAGGCAAGTAATTCTATATATATGTGAAAGTATATATATGTGTGTGTATACATATATATGCAATCATGCAAAACATTTCCATATTAGCCATCTTGCAAAAGAAAATACAACTAGAAAAACAACTTAAAAATTAAAAAAGAAAGTATACTTCAATATTCATTCAGATTCAATCAGTTCTTTCTCTGGAGGTGGACAGCATTTTTCATCAAAGCCTTCAGAATTGTCTTGGATCATTGTATTACTGAGAATAGATAAGCCACTCATAATTAATCACTGTACCACATTGCTATTACTTTGTATGATCTCATGGTTCTGCTCATTTTAAAATGAACTGCATCAGTTCTCTTTGTTTTCCAGATTTTTCTGAACATATTTCACTTGTAATTTATATATAATACACAACAGTATTCAATCATAACACAATTCAACTTCTTCAGCCATTCTCTAATTGATGGATATCCCTCAGTTTCTATTTCTTTGTCATAACAAAAGAAGGCTGCTATAAATATTTTTGTACATATAGGGTCCTCTTCCTCTTTCTTTTTGATCTTTTGGGATACAGATTTAATAGTAGTATTGTTGGGTCCAAAGGTATACATTATTTTATTTATGGTCAAGTTCTTTTTTCTTTGCTTACTCATTTTTATTTTATTTTCAGCAGCTTATTACAAGAATCAAGTTTAACTCCAAGTTGTGGGTAATGGTGTCTTAGACTCAGATCCTCCATATTATTACTTTCCAAATTTTAAACAGGAGTTCAGCCTCAGTTTCTCCTCTCCTCCCCTAAGTCACAATTCTGTCCCCTAATCATGCTGTCCAGAAAATGTTCTTATTCCTTGTGGTATGGCCAATATGGCACCACTGGATATGTATTCAATCCTTTTTACTCAGAGGTAAAGCCTAGGATCGTGTCTGGTTAGTACCACTAGGCCTGGCATCTGGAAACAGTGAGGGGTTCTTTAATCCTGCCCCCTCAACTGTCTGCTCTTCATTAGATGAAAGTTTGTGAGGTGAAAATTTCTGAGGCTTTGAGGTTATAGTTTGTGAGATAAAATTTCTGCTTTCAGATGGAACTGCCTCCAGGGTCTGCTTTTTATTGTTTCAAATGAGTTGAGCCTAGAAGTGTTTACATTTCACTCAGCCCCTGAGATCCTCTTAAGTTGACTCAAGAAGAAAACTGTTTTGTCCCTTTATTTTTTGCTGCTTTACATTCTTTGTGGCCATGTTCTGTCTGTCTGTGGAGGAAATGGAAAAAGCCTGGAAATTTTTTAATTACTCCGTCATCTTCCCAGAATGTTTCCTTTGGGCATAGTAACAAATTGCTCTCCAGAATGTTTGGATGAATTCGCAACTCCATCAACCATGCATTAGTGTTTTTATTTTTCCATATCTCCTCCAACATTTGTCATTTTCCTTTTCTGTCATATTAGCCGATCTGGTAGATGTGAGGTTTGCATTTCTCTAATCAATAGTGATTTGGAGCATTTTTTTCATATGACTAATACCTTTTTTTCCTGAAAACTGCCTTTTTATATCCTTTGATAATTTATCAATTGAGAAATGACTCATTCTTATAATTCTTTAAAAAAATCAAATTTTTAAAAATGATGAAATTAAGGGGTGAGAGAGGAATGAACTGGAAGAAAGGAAAAGCAAAAAGTGTAATGGTGCAAATTATCTGCCATAAAAAAGAGGCAAGAGAAAACTTTTACAGTGGAGGGGAAGAGGGGGAAGAGAGGGTGAGTAAACCTTACTCTCATCAGAATTGGCTCAAGCAGGAAATAACACACATATTCAATATGGGTAGAGAAATCTATCTTACCATGCAGGAGCAGAGATATGGGAAGAGGGGGAAGAGTGATAATAGAGAAAGCATAGTAGAGAAGGGAATAGTCAGTAGAAAAACACTTTCAAGGAGGGCCAGAGTGAAAGGAGAGAGAATAAATGGGGGGGAAATACAGTTGGTATTAGTAATTGTAAAAAAAAAATTGAAACAAGTTTCTCTGATAGGGCCTCATTTCTCAAACATAGAGGGAACTGAATCAAATTTATTAAAAAATAATACATAACCCAATTGATCAATGATCAAAAGATATGATCTGTGCCCAAATGGATACAAATTCATGCAAATCCTTTGACCTAACAAAACCACTACTAACTATGAAAACAAGATATTTTAAAAAAAAAGGAAAATGACCTATATGTATAAAAAATATTCATTGCAATTCTCTTCTTAGGCAAAAAAAATTGGAAATTGAGGGGATGCCTATCAACTGGGGAATGGTTCAATAAACTGTGGTATGTGTTTGTGAGGAAATATTTTAAAGGAAATGATGAGCAGGATGATGTCAGGAAAAAAAAAAACATAGAAAGTCTTCCATGAACTCAAGCAAAGTGAAGTGTACTATATACAAAGTTATAGCAATGTTCTGGGATGACTAGCTGTAAAAGACTTTGCTATTCTCAGTAATACAATCACCCATGACTACTCTGACTTATAATGAAAAATCCTATCCATATGCAGAGAAGGAACTGATTCTATCTGAATATAGAATGAAGTATTCTTTCTCTTTTTTTGTTTTTTTAAACTTAATTTTTCTTGAGGATTTTTATTTTCATTAGGGTAAGAGATCTGTTTTCTTTCACAACTTGACTTTTATGGAAATATTTTGTATAAATTCACATATGGTTTCTTAATTGTGGATGGGGATAAGGGAAAGAACTTAGAACTCAAAAATTTTAAAAACAAATATAAAAAATTATTTTTAAAGTAACTGAGGAAAATATTAAATAAGTTTATAAAAATCAAGTTAGTGGCTTTTCTAGTTTAAATTCATTTTTAAAAAGGCTCCTAGTTTTAGTTAATTATTTTTTTCAACTCCTGTCATCTCGCATTTGATTTTGAAGATTTCTATTTTAGTGTTTAGAGTTTATTTTAATTATTTTAATTTGAGTTTTAAATCTTGGTTTTTTGTTTTGCTTTTTTAGTTGCATGCCATACTGATCTGCTCCTTCTCTCGTTTACTGATAGAAGTATTCAGAGGTATAAATTTTCCCTTAATACTGCGTCCTACAAATTTTGAGTATGTTTTCTTATTGTTGTCATTGTCTTTAGGAAGATTACCAATTATTTCTGATTTGTTCTTTGACCTACTCATTCTTTAAGATAAAAATATTTAGTTTCCAATTAATTTTTAATCTATGATTTAAAGGTCCTTTATTGAATGAAATTTTATCACAATTTGGTATGAAAAATATGAATTTAATATTTCTGCCTTTCTGCATTTGTTTGAGGTTATATCCTAATACATGGTCAACTTTATTGAAGATGCCACGAACAAAGTAATACAATGCTCCATTCTATTCCTATTTAACATTCACCAAAGGTTTATCATATCTAACTTAAAAAAAAAATCTATCCACTAGTTAACTTCTTTCCTTTTTTATTAGTTTTATCTTGCTCTGGGGGTGGGGTGGGGAGGGGAGATAAATGGATATCTTCTACTATTATAGTTTTACTATACTATTTCTTTCTGTTAACTCATTTAATTTAAGAATTTAGAAACTATGCCATTCAGTGCATATATGCTCAGAATTAACATTGTCTATAGTACTTTTAAGGAAAATGTAGTTTCTCTGTTTATTTCTTTATTATTTTTGCTTTTGCTTTGACTAAGATCATAATTGTTACTTCTGCCTTTTTACTTAAATAGAAATAATAGATTCTGCTTTAGCCCTGCCCCATTCTGCCCTTTTATTCTATGTATCCTTCTGTTTCAAGTGTGCTTCTTGTGAAGAACATATTCTTTCACTCTGCTATTTTATAGATGAATTTATCACATTCACAGTTATTACTACTAATTGCATTATTTCCTTCCATCCTATTTTCTTTTTCTTATTTTTCTCTTTTTTACCCTGTCCCTTCAAGAACCTGTTTTGATCCTGACCATTGCCTCTACCTTTCCTCTTATTCTATCTTTCTCCTTCCTGTTAGGCATTTCCCTATTTGATTGTTAGGATATACTTCTGTACTCAACTATGTATGTAGATATATATGTATATTATTAACCCTTTTAAGTAGTTCAGATGAGAGTGAGATTTCAAGTGTTACCTACTTTCCCCCCCCGTACTGTCCCCTTTATTATATAAACTTACCCTTGAATACCTCATTTATATAAAATGATTTTCCCCCCATTTTTCCTTGCTCCCCCTTCCCAATTCTTATTTTGAGATTATCTAGGCATAATAGATTCACACTGAAATCATCTGATTCATATTGACTCTGAAGTTTCTGTTGTTAATAATATTCTAAAGGGTAACATACATTTAGGAAAGTAAATAGTTTAACTTTGTTCGATTCCTCACTCATGATTATCTTTTTCTATACTTCTCTTGTATAGTGTTTGAGTTCTTCTCAATTCTGGTCTTTTCATGGAGAATGTTTCAAAGCATTATTTCATTAAAGATCCATTTTCCCCTTAGTGGGATTATACTAAATTTTGCTGAGTTGGTTCTTCTTGATTGCAAGTCTAAATCCTTTGCCTTTTGGAATATCATATTCTAAACTCTTTGATCCTATATAGTAGTGGAACTAAATCTTATGTGATCTTGACTATGTTTGATTTGAATTCTTTCTGGCTGCTTGCAGTATTTTCTTTTTAATTTGGGAGCTATAGATTTTGGCTAAATTACTGAATTTCATTTTGGAGGTTCATTGGGTGATCAGTGAATTGTTTTAATTTCTACCCAGACCTCTGGTTCTGAGATATCTGGAGAATTCTCTTCTATAATTTCTTAAAATGCAACATCTATGCTCTTTTTATTCATGGCTTTCAGTTAGTTCAGTGTTTCTTAAAATAAGTCTCCTTGATCTGTTTTCCAAGTGGAAAGCTGTTTTTCCTATGAGATATTTCATATTTCCCTCCCTAGTTTTTGGTCTATCTCATGAACTCATTAGCTTCAATTTGGCCAATTATAGTTTTCAAAGTGATATTTTCTTCAGTAGTTTTGTATATATCCTTCTAAGCTGTTAAATTTCTTTTTCTTTCTTCCCTAGCTCTCATTTCTTTTTTCATTTTTTTCTTTTACCACTCTCATTTGGCTCTTAAATATTAAAAAAGTTTTGTTTTTGTTTATTTTTTTTTGCATTAAACAAAACTAACTTCTAGGAATTCTTTTTGGGGTCTATTCTGCATTTTTTCTTTGAGGCTTTGCTTCAATAAATTTTCTAGTCATTATCTTCTTCTATGTTTGTATATTAAGCTTTCCTATTACCACAGTAATTCTTTATAACCAGGTTACTTTTTGTTTGTTTGCTCATTCTTCCAGACAACTTCTTGATTTTAGACTTGATATTAGTGCTAAGTTCTGCATACTTCTGTGGGGAGGAGGGAAATGTCTGGCTAAGTTTCTGTCCCTTTACTTCTGCTGCTTTTATGGCTCAGTCTGGAGGCCTACAAGCTTTGATTATTTGCAAATTGCTGTGACACAGGGACAGGTTTGTTTACTACTTTCTTGATATAAGCCTGGCAAATTCCTGATACACATTTGGCTGCTGGCTTGTAGATGGTTGGGTTTCAGAAGATTGTTGTTAGATTCAATCAATGTTCACCCCCTGGTAGGTTCTGCAGATTCAGAATGACTGAACTGCTGGCTCCTCTTTGGTTTGATACTTCTATCTCGTTATTCTACTACAGTCTGGGATAAAGATTAATCATCAATAGTGAAGTCACTATTCATCAAGATAATGACTGAGTCACCAGTCTGCTTCTGGACTCACAGCCACTGAACCATATTTCTGGAACTTGTTCCATGCCCAGTAAATAGTTGGGACACAAGCTCATCTGTAACTACTCCCCTCCATCCTGGATCTATGACCCAGAATAGGGTAATGGACCACTGAGTTCAGGATTGCCATGGGATCTTTTTCTATCTAGGTGTTACCTGAACAGGTGCTTGTCTTGGTTTTCTTTCTGTATCTAGACAATGGAATGCTGCCTGCAGCTGCTCTAGTACTCCTGATTAGCTCTTCATTCATGTGTTTGCAGGCCTTCACTCTTTATTTCCCCAATATTTCCTAGGATGGAAAAATGACTCACTGTGACTTTTTCTTAGCTTTCCCAATCCAAATTTGATTGGTGTATTTTATAGGTCATTGTGGAAGAGGTGTAATGGGGGAGGCTAGAGAAAAATATTTCTTCTCACTCCTCTAACTTGATTCTGTATACCTCTCAAGTTGCATCTTAAATCTAGATGTTTCGTATTTCTATATTCTTTTTTACTAAGAAGATTCACTAAGTACAATTTGCCAAGATTCACTGCTGCCAAAGCTAAAGAGCTCAAGTTCACCAAACTCTGAGATTACACATAAAACAAACAAACAAACAAAACCCTCCAAAACATGTCCTTGAGAGATACTCGCTGATAACTACAAAATGTAAAAGATATAGAGGAATAATTCAAGTGTATGGAGTAGAAAACTCTGTGGAGACTGTGGACAAGAATCTCACAGGATGAAAAGGTAGACTGTGATTTGGTATTGATGGAGAAAATGCCCACAATGAAATATGAAGAATCCACTGTTTGTAGACAACTACAAACAGGCTTAAATGATAAGTGATTTAGATGAAAGAAGAGTTTTCAGATATGAAGAATGACTAAGTATGAAACAAATTAGTTAAGTATGGCATAGAATCTCTATGCCTGAAAACATTTAAGAATACATCTATCTCCAATGTTTAAGTGATATTATGCCTGGAGTTAGTAAACAGTCTAGTTATATCTTTCTACTTTTGGGATCCTATGATTCAATCTTGGAAGTCAATTTGAAAATCCAATTTCAATTTATACTATTTTTTGGAGCTTTAAAGAACACAAAAATTCAATGATTTACTTTTTAATATGGAGGATACACACATACCTTTCCAACATATCTCTTGTTTCATTAAGTAGTTTAATAGTAGTAATATCTCCTGCTGTAAGACCACAAGCCTAAAAAATAAAAGGCCATATTTTAGATTTTAAGAAGCTAATCAAATTATCAGATTTAAGAATTTAGAATTTTCAAAGACTAAGCTTTGTCAAAGTCAAACCAATGTTTAAAGAAGAAATTATTTACATACACATTTAAGTCTAATATATGTGTATTTACAGACCATACCTAAAAGATACAGAAGCATAGCTTTTTAAATCTGGCTTATACTTTACAGATCTCCAATTTATTCTCTTATTCAAGATGGTTATACAAAGAGACTTTATTATTCCATAACTTGAAATATTCTTTATATTACCTAGCAGATTAGTTAACAATAAAAGCACTGGATCTTCTCAGTAGTTACAGTTTTGCCATCACCTATATTTTTGGACATAGCAATCTTTGAGAAAGCTATATGGTAATAAAATCCAGAATCTGTCCATCACACAAATAGACTTACCAGCTTGGCAGATTTTTCTACATAATACAAACTTTACAGCCACATTTTTTTTCTTTCTATTAATCCTGAGAGGGGCAACAAGAAATAGAAAATGGAAAAGTAGACTCAAAACAAGGAAAGCTTGGGTTCAAGATGTGACTCTGACACATAATGGCAGTGTGTGATCCTGAGTCAGTCACTTAATTTCTCAGAGTTTGAGGCAATTCTCTAAGTTCTAAGTTAAAAAAGGAGCTGATCTAAATTGTTAGATGTTTCCTCACCTGAGAGTTACCTAAACATATGAAATCATAGGTCAAGTTCCTATCCTTAGTCATCTTGCAAAACACAGACTCTGAAGCATAGGAATATAGCAGCAAATTGCCAGGTTAAACACTATGTGAATCACAGTATTTACACAAAGAAACTTACACATAAAACTGGCTGAATGTGTGGTAGGATTTTCTCTATAACTTTAGAATTAAATTTAGTATCCCAACAGCTGGGAAGCACATTCTTTACATCTATCTCTAACTTCTACCAGTCAATGAGGCAAATTTTAGGGAGAGATATAGTTCATGGGTGCATTACTGGATATGAAAAGTTAAGGCAGTAGGGCTTCCATTAGTGCTATCTGGAGGCAGGAATTAAAAACCTCCAGAATAACAAGACCAGTTTGGGGGAAATAATTTCAGTTTAGACAAAAAAATTAACCCCTTGACTTCTTGCATTTTTGTTTCTCAAGCTTTGGCAGAACTCTTGGCCATGGAATTCAGATTGGCATAAGTTTCTTATTAGTCTCAGATGAGAGAAAAGCACATTTTAACTCTTTTGGTTTTGTTTAGTCTGAGGCTACCTTTGTTTTCTTCTCATCTAAATGCTTTGCCAATTCTGCCCTAGATGAAGCTAATTCTCCCATTCCTACTGAGACTTTCCTAATTAACACTAATCTTGCCAATAGCAGAGTCTAGGAATATCCCTTAAGATTATTCCACTAGGAAGCTGTATATTGTTCTATTTCTAGACTCAAACAATCTTTTGATTGTATAATTAGGTCTCTTAAGCAGATTTACCCAACTGGAGGGAATACCTTCTGCAAGTAGTGCTTACTATACACTAGAAATTGTGCTAATCACTTTACAATTATTATCTCTTTGATCCTTACAACAACCCTGTGAGATAAGTACTGTTATTATTATTCCTATTTTACAGTTAAGGAAAACTGAGGCATAGAGGTTAAATGACATGCCGAGATTCATATCACTAGTGTCTAAGATCAGATTTGAATGCAGATTTTGATTCTAGGCCCACACTCTATCCACACCTGCCTTCCCTTGACAATTCATGTACTCAAGAAGCTTGCAATCTAATGAAGAAGTTTTTAGTTTAATGGATATTATCTCATTTTATTCTCATAACAGCCCTACAAGGTAAATGTTTTTATTATCGCTATTTTGCAATTAAGAGAGTCATAGAGCTAGTATCTGAGGCTGGATTGAATTCAGGTCTTCTTAACTTTAGAGTGAGTACTCTAGCTACACCACCACCTACTTGTCTAACTAATATTGGTTAGCATGTAAGTAATATTGCACTATACTAATGAATTAGACCTCTGAGTGGGCTAATTCACCAGAATGGCCTTGTGCAGATATCTGGTATCAGTTCTTGTGCTAAGCACATCATTAACATTTTGACTTATAAAGTATTTTCTTGCAAATTTGCATGAATTTTTTCCCCAGAGCCTGATCACTTCTAAAAAATGTCCATAAATGTGGATATTCTATGAGGTTCTGCCATTTCCTATGTTATAGGATTATAGATTTAGAGCTAGAAGTGACCATCTGGTACATATCTCTCATACAGCAAGTCAAAAAAATAAGCCCTGAGAATTAAATCACTTAACATAATAAGCAGTAGAGACAGGATTTGAACTCATGCCCTGAACCTCTATTTTTACTGTTTTTCCCACTATTATAATGCTGCCTTCATTTATTCTTCACTTTTAATTGAAAGAAGATTTATTTCATTTTCTACTTTGTCACAACATAATTCTTTTATTCCATTCAAAATACTTATAAAAGTTTTGTTACAGGATGGGGAGGGGGGAACGTTTTTAAGACTATACTAGTGACACATTCCCAAAATGCATATAAAGATGTTTTTGAAGCATCTCTCCCTAGAATGATCTTTTATTGATATTTTCCCAGCAAAAACATTAAGAAAGGCAGTATATGATACCCCATCAATAAATAATCAACTAGACAGCTAAGTAACAGTGGATAAAATGCTGGATTTCAAGTTAGGAAGACTTGAACCCAAATTCCTGCCTCAGATAAGTATCTTAGCTGTGTGAACCTGGGTAAGTCACAATCTCTCTCAGCCTTAGTTACTTTAACTATAACATGTAACTAATAATAGCATCTATTTTCAAAGGATTATTCTAAGGATTGAGATAATGCATACAGCAAGATAAGATCAAGATAAATAAGGAATCTTATTTATCTCGTCACTACTCTTTTTAAATAAAGTTCTAGAAATGCTAGTTATTGCAATACGGCAAGATAAAACTGAGGCAATAAGCAAAGGTAAAGAAGAAAAACAAAATTATTATGATTTGCATATGTTATTTATATAATATTATAAATTCAGCTAAAAGGCAACAAACAATGAACTTGCATTAAAATAAGATTAAATGGGGCAGCTAGTTGGTGTAGTGGATAGAGCACCAGCCCTGAAGTCAGGAGGATCTGATTTCAAATCTGGCCTCAGTCACTTAACTCTTCCTGGCTGTGTGACCCTGGGCAAGTCACTTAACCCCAACTGCCTCAGCAAATACACACACACACACACACACACACACACACATAAATGGAATATATATTATGTTGCAATATGTTTATAATAAAAAATAAACCCAAAGAAATGACCAGCTTTTCTGTATTTCTTTAACAATTTTGTTGCTGTTTAGTCTTTCGGTTGTGTATGACTCTACATGATTCCATGGACTTCTGTTCATGGAGTTTTCTTAGCAAAGGTATTGAAGTGGTTTGCCATTTCCTTCTCCAAACAAAACAAAAGCTGATCAAGTTCCATTAAAATAATTAAAAATATATAAAATACCTGAGTTAATTTACCAAAATGTACTCAGAATTTACATAAATAAAACTATAAAATACTCTTCAGGGAAATGAAGATATAAATAGTTGAGATTAGGTAAAGCCATGCCAAAATAAGAAAAATACCATTTAAATTAATTTACAGATTTAGCACTATACCAAACTATTAAAGATACTAGACAAAAATTTTTCAATATTTATTTTTGTAAAATTTTGTGTTCTAAATTTCTCTCTTTCCTTCACTTACCTCCCTCCTCCCCAAGACACCAAGCAATCTGATATAGGTTAAGCATGGGCAATTATTTTAAATACATTTGCATATTTGTCATGTTCAACAAGAAAAATCAGGTCAAAAGGGCAAAAATCATGAGGAAAAAAAAGTAAACAACAACAAAAAGATGAAAATACAATGCTTTGATCCACATTCAATCTCTATAGTTCTCTCTCTAGATGTAAATGGTCTTTTCTATCCCAAATCTATTGGATTTGCCTTGAATCAACACACTGTTGAAAAGAGCCAAGTCCATCACAGTTGATCATCACATAATCTTATTGTTACTGTATACAATGTTCTCTTGGTTCTGCTCACTTCACTCAGTATCAATTCATGTAAGTCATTCTAGGCCTTTATGAAATTGGCCTGCTCATCATTTCTTATAGAAGAATAATATTCTATTACATTCGTATGTCATAACTTATTCAGCTATTTCCCAACTAATGGGCATCCAGTCAATTTCCAGTTATTTGCCATCACAAGAAAAGATAGTGCAAATACTTTTGCGAACATGTGGATCCCTTTCCCTCTTTTATGATCTCTTTGGGATACAGACTGAATAGAGACACTGCTGGTTCAAAGGGTATGTACAGTTTTATAGCCTGTTGGGCACAATTCAACGATGCTCTCCAGAATGGCTGGATCATTTCACAATTACGCCAATAATGTATTAATATGCCAGTTTCCCCACATCTCCAATATTTATCATTATTCTTTCCTTTCATCTTAGCCAGTCTGAGAAGTGTTAAGTGATACATCAGAGTTGAAACAAAATTATTTTTAAAAATTCATCTGAAGGAATAAAATTCAAGAATTTCAAGATAAATAATGGGAAAAAACATAGAAAAGAAGGAGGCCTGGTAGTAACAGATCTCACACTGCATTATAAAATAATGATTATCAAAATTATCTGGTACTGACTGACAAACAGAAAAGAAAAAACAGATTGGGTAGAAATATTCCAGAAGGAAATGACCACAGTAGTATAATATTCAATAAGCCCAAGGTTACATACTATTTCAGAAAGGGCAAAATCTACTAAGCAATCTGTAGAGTTGTTCCCCAGAAATTAGCTTTAGACCAATATATTACATTATATAGAACAATACACTCCAAATGGAATATGACTTAGATATACAAGAGAGAGAAGGAAATATCTTTCCTAACTAGGTCCAGAAGGAGAGTACTTAAGTAAGTATATATAGAAATGATCATAGGTGATAAAGTAATTTCAATCACATAACATTCAAAAGCTTTTGCACAAATAAATTCGGATCAGAATTAGTAGGAAAGTAATAAACTGAGGGGAAATCTTAGTAGCAAATTTCTTTATTAAGACATATATAAACCTGATGCAAATATATGAGACTAAAAGCCTTCTCCAATTAATAAGTGGTCAAAGAATATGAACAGTTTCCAAATGAATTAATACAAACTATCAACAGCCATATGAAGAATATATCAAAATGCTAAAAATTACAAAAATATATATTTAAACAACTTGAGGTTTCACTTCATTTCAATATGATTAGCAAAAATGGTGAAAGCTGAATGTGGAAGTTTGGGGATAGGATATGGGAAGATAGGCACATTAATTCACTGAGAATAAAACTGTGAAATGGTCCAACCATTTTGAGAAAAATGTGCAAATACATCCTATAAGTTAATAAAAATTCTCCCTCAGTTTACATGTCAGATCTTTGGAGAAGGAAAGAATTTATGACAACAAGAAATAGAGAAAATAATGAAATGCAAAATCAATATTTTGATTACATTAAATTAAAAAAGGTTTGCACAAAAACATTACAGTCAAGATTAGAAGGGAAACAGAAAGCTGAGAAACAATTTTACAGCCAGGATTTCTGATAAAGGCCTCATTTCTGAAAAATATAGAGAACTGAGTCAAATTTATAAGAATACAGGTCATTCCCCAGTTGATATATGATCAAAGGATATGAACAGACAATTTTCACATGAAGAAATTAAAGTCATCTATAGTCATTTAAAAAAGTACTCTAAATCACTATTGATTAGAGAAATGTAAATTAAAACAACTTTGAAGTATGCCCTCATATCTATCACATTGGCTAAGATTGGAAAAGATAATGATAAATCTTGGAGGGGATATGGGAAAACAGACACTAATGCAATGTTTGTGAAGTTATAAACTGATCCAGCCATTCTGCAGAGAAATTTGGAACTAGATGCAAAGGGCAACCAAATCATGCATATTCTTTGATCTAGCAGTCTTCACTACTGGATCTGTATCCTAAAGAAATCATTCAAGAGGGAAAGAACCCACATATGGGAAAATGTTTGTAGAGCTCTTTTTGTGGTGGCATGGAAATCAAATAAATGTCCATCAATTGGAAAATGGCTAAATAAATTATGGTAGATGAATGTAATGGAATATTACTCTTCTTTAAGAAAGAATGGGCAGGTTGATTTCAGAAAATTCTGGACTTACATGAACTGGTGCTCAGTAAAGTGAGCAGAACCAGGAGAACATTGCACAGTAACAGCAAGATTATGTTATATATGTTACATATATATATATATATATATTCACATGTTATATATCAATTATGATAGACTTAGCTCTTCTCAGCAATATAGTGATCCAAAACAATTCCAATAGACTTCAGATAAAAAATGCCATCTGCTTTTGGAGAGAGAGAGAACTATAGAGACTGAATGCAGATTGAAGTATAATAGTTTTACTTTTGTTGGTTGGTTTTTTCTTTCTCATGTTTTTTTTTCCCCTTGTGTTCTGATTTTTCTTCTACAACATGACTAATATGGTAATATATTTAAAATGATTACACATGTATAACCTCTATCAAATAGCTTGCTGCTTTGGGGTGGGAGGATGTAAGGGAAGGAAGAGAGAAAAAATTTGGAACTCAAAATCTTCTAAAAATGAATGTTAAAAACTATCTTTATATGTAATTGGAAAAATAAAATACTAATAAAAAAGAATTCTTTTTTTAGTTATTAAAGATTCCCCTGACCTTTTTAGGTCATGTATTCATTTGAAACTTATTGTAGTTATATGATATAAGATATATGAGTTTAATCCTAATTAGTATAGGGCCCTGATTCCCATAGTTGTCCCACAAAGTTATGTGAAATAAAGAGTCCTTATTTCATTAAAAAATAAAAATTCCCCCTCAAAACAATTCTACATTTTACTAAATATGTTCCATGTTATATTTAAATATATATAGCAATGCTTTTTTTGTTTTAACAAATAACTAGAAACAAACTGGATGTTCATCAACTGAAGAAAGACTAAAAAAAATGGCATATGAATATAATGGAATATCATTCCATCACATGAAATTATGAGTAAGATGAATTCAGAGAAAGCTGGAAAAATTTGTATGAATTGATACAAATTGAAATAAACAGAACCAGGAGAATAATTTATATGATGACCACAAGGATGCAAAGAAAGAACTCTAGATCAATGCAGTGGCCAATAATAACTTGAGAAAACAAGAAATGTGCCAGCTATCACTTGGCAGAAAGATAAATAAGAAATGCAGAATGAGACACATTTTTAGACTTGGCCAATGTTTTGAATTATTTTCCTTGACAAAGGAAGGCTTCTGTTTGTGTGGAAGGAGGAGTCAGTGGGCAATGATATAAATATAAAAAAACAAAGAAAAAGAATACCAACAAAACATTTAATAAGAACACAGAAAGGGAAAGCTAGGTGGCACAGTGCATAGAGCACCGGCTTTGGAGTCAGGACCCAAGTTCAAATCTGGTCTTAGATACTTGATGTTTCCTAGATAAATTACACTCTGAGCAAGTCACTTAAACCTGATTGCCTAAAAAAAAAAAAAAAAAAAAAGAAAACACAGAAGGCAACAGAAAAATCTTTAAGGGAATGCAAATGGCCAATTTTAGTACTGAATTAAATTTAACATACTCCTAAAAGCAAAAGTAGCATGCACACAAAAAGTATCATGTACAATCTCATAAAAAATCTTATTTATTCAGCTTTATAAACTGAAATGTTCATGTTTAATAACTATGTTCAAAATCAAGCAAATGTAAAACAAAAAAATAAGTGTGGAGACATAAATAAACCAACATGAATATGCAGAAATCTTTTAAAGACTCATCGTTATTTAATAAATAATCTTCATGGAGATATATGTATACAATGCATAAAATAGGATGGCATATTCTCTATAAAAACATTTAAAGATATAGATAAAATAAAATATTATTTTTCTGATACTCATTTTTTCCACAAAAGATAAATTATGACATAATTGATATTTATTAACCAATTTGATACCTTATTATACTAAAATGAGAACATAAAATGATTTCAATGTTAAGAACCAGTAGAACTATATCCTATTGTCCAATTTTTCAAAGATCATGGTTTCCCTTTTTTCCATCTATTGATGCATAAGTCCTCTACATTTTAAATTTCCAAAGCTGAAAAAAATTCATTACCTTGCAGCCAACTTATATTAAAGTATTACTCCAAATGTAATGAGGATGGTGGCTCAATAACAAGAATACAGTCTGTTGTTGGGTTCATAATCAAAACATTCCCAGCTTGATGGGCGGTCAGAATTTGTATTCCCTGGTATACTTTTGAAAACCCAAGGTTATTTATATTCTATAATCAAGCGTTAAAATATTATTTTAGTAGAAGACAATTACATAATTATCAATCTATAATATTTTAAATTAGTCTGCTTTCTTTCCTTTCAGAGTTTTGATTTCCAAATTACTGGAATTTTTATAGTACCACCTTTAAAATGACTAAAAAATCCATGCATTTGAGTTTTAAGAGGTTGAAAAAAAAAAGCAAATTGGAATCAACATTTTATTTGAAAAAAAAATCAGGGCAAAAATCAGTACAGTTAAAAGGGCAATGAAACAAGCACCTGAATTGCTAATGGAGTTTCTTCATCTGGCATCATATACTGACATAGTAAAGATTTGGATCCATTCTTATCAGTCCATGATGAAGATGCATGCTGTTCAGTTATTTTTCTGATTTCTTTTAGTTTCTGCTCCAACTCCAAAAGGGACAAAGAATGTTTAAGAGAAACACTGGGAATAAAGAAAAGGTAAGTGGGGTAAAGCAACTAGATACATTAACATACTTTTCTTCTCATTATTTGCTAGCTGGGGGAAAAAAAAACAAACAAACCTTAAAACACTTTAACAGATGGGATTCTAGCAGTCAAGCCATGAATAGAGTAGAGATTTTAATAAAGCAATGCTCCTGGGGATTTCACAATAGAAGTTCTGTGGTAATTACAGATATTACTGGTATGTAAAATAATTCTGTCTGCTGGGCTTACATAAAAAAGTCCTAGTAACACATTACCCTAAAAATGAAAAAGTTTCGAATATAATAAAACATTTATCTCAATAAGAAAGAGCTATAAAGGAAGAGGAAGGATTCTCCTAAATACTCTTGGTAACAGTTACTTGAATTACTATTTGTTAATTGACTCTCTCACCAAATTGATTTTCATTATTTTTTTTAATCTATCAGTATTCTAGGAAATAAAGGGGGAAAAAAGTATAGTATTACCTTCCCAAAATTTTTTGTACAGCTTGTTTAACAACAGTGATCAATTCAGTCAGACCTATAGATAAAAAACAAAAACAAAAACTCAAACAATTTCTTTAGTAATTTGTCATTACCACAAAGTGAAATTAGTCAGTTCTCAGATAAGCATCTTAGCATCTTACCATCTCCTAGGAGGTGCTGAATACTTGATAAATACTGCTGCTGGACTTCAGGAGGAGCAAGAAGTGTCTACAGAAGTGAAAAATAGAGTTGAGTCAAAGTGATTCACAAATGTCTTTATTTTCTTATTATACTGCATTTTATATTTTATAACGTCTTAATATAACTACATGCTATAGACCCAATTCTCCAAAATGGGCACAGAACAATATAATTTAATATATAATAAAACTGGAAATGCAAATATTAAAGGTCATAATCTTATACCTAAGTTCATCATCTGGAATACAGTTATAGAGGCATGCTATCAGAATATTTTTTATGCAACACACGAATTTGCAGAGCTTCTTAAAAGAAAGGGAGATAGATATATAATTAGTGTGATAAACTTACTGTGCCATTTTTGCCAACTGCTGCATTATCCAAATATATGTATCCACCAATAATATTTAATTGGACCCGCAAAAGGACAACAAGCATGCAAGTACTATATACAGCAACAATACTTCTTGTGAAACCTTCAAAGGGAAAAAAAAATAATTTAAACTAAAATACATGCATGTACAACAAACCAGCATTATCCCAGGATTTTGCCCATTCACAGAATTTATTACTTTTAAAAATATAATAATGCCTTGCAATTACAATAAGTACAGAAATTTGCCAATCCAATTTTTTTTAAACTGAATAATAAAGGGACAGAGAGTAGTAAAATTAGCAAAGAAAAATAAGTGGCTTTTTGTTCTCAATTGATATAAGTGGATATTCATTAGACCAAGTGGTTATTTTTTCAAAGTTACCTACTATTTAAAGAAATCCAGTTTCTTAATTAATATAACAAACAACAAAAAAGTTTTAGTAATAGTTTTACAATAACATCTAGTTGAATAAAGCCTCTAACTTGAATAAAATGAACTTTACTCATTTTAATTATGATAATGGAGATATATAGAATCCAAACATCTATTGTGGGTTTTAAGTGTTCTAGGACCACATTTTATAAGAATTAATCACAAAACAAAGTACTAAAACGGACAGTGAGAATGTTAGCAACACACGTTTTAGAATTGTAAATTATGTTAGTTACAATCTAACATACACACACAAAATATGTAAGCTTACTTATTATCTTTAGGTCTTCCCATATTTCTAACTTGTTTGAAGGCCTACAAGGGAAAAAAATTACAATATTTAAATTCAGAAAATGAGAAATTAATTTGTTGACTCTAAAAGAAAAAATGGTTTTTATAGAACATGCTATTAAAAATACTATTAAGAAATAGATTGTCTATCTTCATCATACAGATGCTATGACATGCTGTGTTCATCATGTGCATGCATAACAAAAGCATAATGCAACACAATATGTTTCTGAAATGGATATTTCAAATAAATGGGAAGGAAAACCTAAATCTATTGCTTGATTTTCTTATCATAAAGAAAACCAGAAGGAAATGCAGTTAAATGGAAAGATGGATCATATTTTGCCTTTAAGAAGCAAAGAAAAGAATGAGTGATATTGATTTTATTGTATATTCAAAGACAAAAAAGCATTATTTCATGGTATAGTTGGTCATCTTGTCATAATGTAGTAATGATAAGTATTTGCAAAAATACCATCATGAAAATAATTGCAACCAATGCATCAATGTTAGCTGTTAAGAAAAGAGATAACCTCTATACAGGGTTTAATAAAACCCTCCATTTTAAATCAACATGCTTACTGAAGACTTTAGTGCAAGGGTGGGAAAAGATGAGGACAGGGAGAAATATATGGAAAAAATTGCTAAGAAAGACTAAGAACAGATCATACAGACGCTTCATGTTGTTACATCATGAACATTTTCTCAAGAAAAGATTTGGTAGGATTTGGACATGGTAACCACCCCTTATTATTACCAAAAATTAAAATAGATCATGTTTTAATACACACGAAAAGACATTATTAATGTGGAAATTATTATAATACCATAGATTTAGAATCAGTAGAAGGAATATGTCATCTAGTATAATTTTCTGTTTTTTTAGATGAGGAAAAAGAGTCCCAGAGATGTAAAGAAACTTGCCCAATATCCCACAAGTAATAAATGGCAGAAATGGAATCTGAATCCAAGTCCTCTGACTCCAAATCTCCTGATTTTTCCATTGTCTCTTATCCCTATAAAATTGCTTGTGTAAATCTGGACTACTGATTTGTTAAGGCAAAGATGAAAATTTGGTAAAAGAACATGAGAAAAACATGAGTAGTAATTTTATACTATTTTTAACAATTAATTAACAATGTAAAATGAGAAACAGTCAATAGATGACACCAATACTGATAATAACCATACAAAAATTTAAGCATTGTAAATCTACTGCCTTAACAAGAAGGCCAAAAGATCCAAGAACTCTGCATCATGATATAAATATAATGCTTTACTCAAATGATTTGCTTTCTAAGTCTCAAGTTTCTAGAATTTATATTTTGTGGTTCCTATTGCCTCTGGGATAAAATACAAAATTCTTAGTCTATCATGTAAGGCATTTCATACCCTATCTTCAATCCACCTTTTTCAGTCTTAATCACATCATCCTTTTTTATGCACTCTACATTTCAGTAAATCTGGATAATAGGTATTTCCCCATATTTCATATGCCATATGACACATTTGTATACATCATCTCTAATTGCTCATGGGCATTCTGTTCTCTGTAGCTTCTTGGAATTCTCATTTTCCTTTTTTCCTATCTACATCATCTTCTAATTTCCTTAGGTAAGAATGTTTTTTTTCTCCTTTTCTAAATACTCCTAGGGTATTTTGCCTTGATTCTTATTTCACTGTCTTATTCCCAACTTTGAATTATCTATATGTATATCTCATTAGTCTCAACAGAAGATAGGTTCTTTGAGGGAAAGGGTTTTATCTCCAGTACATAGAATAACACTTTGCATTTAATTATTCAGCAATAAGGATTTACTATGTGCCAGTAATTTATAAGCACTAGAAATACTAAGAAAGCCAAAAGATAAGAGTCTGCTCTTAAGGAGTTTACAAGTTTACAAGTAGCAAAGAAAAATAAGTGACTTTTTGTTCTCAATTGACATAAGTGAATATTCATTAGACCGAGAGGTTATTTTTTTCAGTTACCTATTTAAAGAAATCCAATTTCTTAATTAATACGACAAACAACAAAAATAGTTTTAGTAATAGTTTTACAATAACATCTAGTTGAATAAAGCCTCTCTCTAACTTGAATAAAATGAATCTAATGAGGTTTAGAATCTAAATATTTGCTGAACTTAATTTGTTTTATTATTTTAAGCTAACATTTATTTGATATTGGTGAATTTTTTACTTTATCTTAAATTAATTGTGATATATCTAAGATGTTTACCCTATTCCAAAAAACAAAAATCTTCACACTTGATAGCAGACAAACTATGGCACATTAAATAGCTATCAAATAATAATCACAAAACACATTTGATCTTGAATGTTCTTTCTTCAACCACAAGAAGCTGATATATTTATATATCTAATTATATTAGCTAGAAACAAAAATGAGAATTTAAGTGCACACACCCCTAGAAATCTTTTCATTATTAAAAATTCCTTCAAAGGACATTCATCAGAAAAATGACTTGGCTACAAACTCCATCTGTATCTATTTGACATAAAAAACATGCTATATTTCATATACTTAACAGATCTTAAAGCATATTCAGATTACAAAATTTCTTAAAAATGAATGAAGTTTTTTACTAAATGCTGGGAATACAAAGAGAAAAGTTAAAATAGTCCCAGCTTGCAAAGAGTTAGCATTCTAATGAAGGAGACAACACTTATAGAAGGTTTCAGTTTTAAGTCAGAGAAAAGTTTCATAGTCCTTAGGGTGCAGTGGCAAAGCAAATAATAATGTCTTTTCTTTAATGTCATTTTCACTGATAAATTATAACACTTCTGACAGTTGAACTATTTGATAATTCCGAGGACTTCAGCGGTAAGAATTTTATTTTCTGTCTTCAGTAGCTATAGGAGCAGTTGTCAGATTGCATCTTCAGAGTGGGTTGCTTCCAAGGATGATGACTGAGGATACTGTTATTAAAAAGGCTCTTGGGATCAGGATCATGGTCTGCCTCTATGGGGGTTTGAGGGAAGATGCTGGACAAGATGGTAGTGGTGATGATGATGATGGTCAAACCTGACATGGCACATGTTGCATCTTGTCTCTCCTTCAAGAGGCCCCTGTTGCTTAAGATAACCTTGTAGATGGCCTGTTTTGTAAGTAGTAGATGACTGACTTAATTATATAATATATGGTTATCTATATTACCACAGAATTCTGACAGCCCAATATTGTAGTATAACACCATAAATTTGGAGCTGAAAGGATCAGAAAATCATTTACGCCATAATTGTATAATCAAGAAAATTGAAGCCAAGGGAGGTTATATGTCGTCTTTAAGGATACTCAGATAGTAAATGGCAGAGCCAGTATTTGAACTTTACTCAGTACACTGACTTCAAACTTATTGTTGCTTCCATTGTATCATGCAAATAATTCTTGTCTGTCATAGAAAACCCAAAGATAATACCCCTCCAATTCCCATCTTTAAAAAAAAATTGATTATTTTTTAAACATTCTTTTCTTTTTAAATTCTGAGTTCCATATTATGAAATACAAAATGGGTAATTCTGATTACATTAAATTTAAAAGTTTTTGCACAAAGTCAATATAATTGACATTATAAGGGAAACAGAAAGCTGGGAAACAATTTTTATAGACAGTATTTCTGATAAAGGCCTGATTTCTAAAATATATAGAGAACTGAAACAAACTTATAAGAAAATAAGTCATTCCCCAACTGATAAATGGTCCAAGGATATAAACAGGCAATTTTCAGACAAAGAAATTAAAATCTTTTGTAGCTATATAAAAAAACACAATTGATTAGAGAAATAAAAATTAAAACAACTTTGAGATACATCTCACATCTATCAGATTGGCTAAGATGACAGGAAAAGATAACGATAAATGTTGGATGTGGGAAATTGAAGACCCTAATAATGCACTGTTGGTGGAGTTGTGAATGGATTCTGCCATTCTGGAGAGAAATTTGGAACTATGTGCAAAGGAGAACCAAACTGTACATAGTCTTTGATCCAGCAGTATCACTACTGGGTCTGATCCCAAAGAGATGATAGAAGAGGGAAAAAGACCCATATATACAAAAATGTTTGAGGTGGCACGGAATTGGAAATCAAGTCGATGCCCATCAATTGGGGAATGGCTAAACAAGTTATGGTATATAAATGTAATGGAATACTATTGTCCTGTAAGAAATGATGACTAGAGAGGCTTCAGAAAAACCTGGAAAGATTTACATGAACTGAGGGTGAGTGAAGTGAGCAGAACTTGGAGAACATTATACCCAGTAATAGCAATATTGTACAATGATCAGCTTTGATAGATTTAGCTCTTCTCAGCAATACAATGATCTGAGACAATTCCAAAAGAACTATGGAGTCTGGGTGCAGACTGAAGCATATTATTTTCATCTTTTTTTCTTTTGCTCTGGTTCTTCTTTTACAATATAACCAATATGGAAATGTGTTTGATACAATTGTACATATATAGCCTATATCAGATTGCTTGCCATCTTAGTAAGGAGAGAAGGAGAAAAAATGAAAATGAAAATCTCCTAAAAATGCTGAAAACTAAAAGAGAAAGCACATACCTCATAGGGTTGTTACAAAGATTAAATGAGAGAATACACACACACACACACACACATATGTAAAGTACAATATAAACATTAAAACTCTGTATAAATGTTAAAAGAAAATAAAAATTGACAAACAATATGGGATCAAAAAAACAAATTTTGAGTTTCAGATTCTCTCCTTTCATTCCACTGAGAAGACAAGCAATATATCAATTATATATGTAAAATCATGCAAAAATACATATTAGCTATATTGCAAAAAAGTTTGAAAATTATATTCCTTGTACTTAGAATTCATCAATTTTCTCTAGAGATAGACAGCAATTTTTTCTCCTATGTTCTTCGGAATTGTCTCAGGTTATCATATTGATCAGTGTACTTAAGTCTTTCAAAGATGACCATTATTACAGCATTGCTGTTACTGTGCACACTGATTTCCCTATTTTTCTCATTTCACTTTGTATCAGTTCAAATAGGTACCAAAGACAATATTTATTATTTTATTAAAGACTCTTTTAAAACAAACCAGAAAGATGGGGAAAATACATGATTAAAATATTACTCAAATGCAATAACACAGACGTAGAACTTTATAATTTATAAATATATGTGTGCATACATATGTATATTATGTGTTTATGTGTGTATATATATGTATACACACATATACATACACACATACGTAATCACATTTGATCCTTATGACAATCTTGTTAGCTAAGCAGGGTAAACAGTATTATTTCCACTTTACAAATGGCTAAACAAATTGAATATATAGCTAAGTGGCAAAGCTGGGACTAACACCTATGTTTGTGCTCTTTTCAGATAACATGCTTCTGTTTTCAGAATAATGATTAGTAGATTGGCAGCCAAAGATATTTGGGGTTTAGAGCAATTAAGTTTAATGTTCAGATAGAGGGACTGGGACCAGTGGGAAGACAGGACGTGAAAAGTGATCAAGATAATTCATCAATGCTGTGGAATATCAATGTCAAGTATATCTAAATATTTTAAAATAATGTGTATGAAATAACAAGCAAATAAAATGATTACAAGAGCACTTAAGCTATATTAAATTAACCTCTGTGAAACTATTTACCAATCCCAACTAAAACTCTTAACCTCATAAATTTTCCCATATTAATGCATAAAGCTCTTATGAAACTTCATAATCCTAAATTTAAAATATTCCTATGTACTACAAAGATAATATCTATTTCCATCCATCTGTAAATTTGGGAGTATGTAGATTTATTAAATACATTTTTCTTGTATTTACCTGTTCTTCAGGAGAGCTGTGAGGTTCTCAGAATTTAACTGCTGCATTAAGGCATCTCTCAATGTGGGAAGCATTGATAGCACTGTAATTCAAACAAAAAAATTTCTGTTAAAACACTAGAAGTTATCTAAATATCTTAGGTGAACAATATGAAAGTCTTAAACTATTTGGTAATATAACAAATTATTGGTATATGTTGGCAAAGAAGAACAAATATTCAAATTAGTGTTTCTTTTTACTTACGGCTTCTGTGCTAATTTAATGGGAAAGGACTTATTAAAATAAAAAAGGGAAAACCTGTTACACATTTTGGTAAAAAGAACTCTACACTAGTCAGGAGAATCAGAGTCATAGTTTTATTTCTATCACTGACTGTGTGACTTTGAGTGAATTATTGTACATCTCTGTGTGACTGCAATAGGATAACTCACAGGAATGCTATAAAGATATAATGCAATTTTATGTGAAAAAATGATTTGGAAACAATGCAGTAGGTATTATGCAATACACAGGTTATTATTTCACTTACTCATGCTAACAATAACCTAAGAAACTCCAAATAAATACACAAATGTAAATAAAAATTAATTTCTGATATTAGTTTATAATTTAAAATGATAAAATTAGGAAAAGTCAATAAATATGAAAATTATTAAGCATAAGTCACTAATCCTACAATGTAAATATAAAAAATAAATGTGTATTCAGTTTCTTTGAATAAATATTTCTCTATTGTTTTTTAGATCAGGGCTTCTTAAATTTTTTATACTAGCAATCTCTTTTCACCTGAGAAAATTTTACGTAACTGTGGGCACATACAAAACAAATATGCAAATCAAATATTTACAGATAATAAATCACAATTTCATGACCCGCATATTCAGTTATGAGACACCATACGGGGTCGCGACCCACAGTTTAAGAAGCTTTTCTGAAACCTCCCTGTTTGTCATATTAATTCTTCTTCTAAAAGTTCACTAACCACTTCTAGAACGTTAAGCTCTAGAATATTTCCTTATTAGCCAGTTTGCTACATTATTAGCCAGTCAAAATACATAAGGTTAAGTCCTGAATGATCTTTTGAAAAAAGAAATTTGAAATACTTTATTATGATCCAAGTGAAAAAAGAATGGGAATGAAAGTAGCAAAATTCATCACTTGATATCATGATGGGGTTTCAGTGGTCTTAATTTGGAACTCAAGGGGAAATAACTGCCATCCAAAATGGCTAAATATGAAGGTCCAAAATATGAACACATATATTTTTAAAACTTCCATATTCACTCTGAACTCCCTTCATATTATCAGTGTCCCAAACATTAAGCTCATGTTCTACTTAGCTATATAACATTTACAAACATACTGCACCCCTGATATCATAGAACAGTTATCTATAAAATTCTGATACTGGGCTCATAGTTTTATCCTCTTACAGGTCATCAACTCCATCAAGGACTGAGAGATCTATAAGTTCTGTTTATACTGTGTTGCCAGTGCTGGATCCATGACAACCTTTGGCAGTGCAAGAGCAAGTTTTGCAAAAATTCCAAATTAGGGTTTCCTACACTTTTTTTTAAGCAAGTCAAAGGAAGGACTTCTGAAAAATACACTTACTTTTGGCTGAATGGTCATAGTACTGGGAACTAACTTTTGTCTTGACTTTTTTGTCCTTAATATCCACTTTATTGCCATTTAATAGGATAGGGTTATTTCCACATAGTAATACCAGATCTCTATGCCAGTTAGGTATGCTCTTGAAAGTTAACTTGATGCTACATCAAACAATATAATGGCACGCTGAGCTTGGATATAACTATTTCAAGAACACCAAATTTCTCTGGGTTAGCTGTATCCATATGTTGATTTAATAGGAACTCTGTTTAGAATGGAACATGAGATGATGGACCTCAACACCCAAAGCAGCTACATACTTTTCAAATTCACCAGTCAAATGAGTGTTTTTCCATAACCTCCATTACCAACTAATACAAAATTGAAATATACTTGAGGTTGGTTTTCCTTGGGTGTGATCATGATTTTTCTTTCAGAAGACTGAATGATGGAAAGATAGCAAAAAGGCAATTCCATGATTTTTTTTAGCTGCTATTGTTGTTTTTCCATGGTCTTTTTTAAGCTGTTAATTTACAGCATATTTAAACACAAAAATTCAAATTCAATTCAATTCAACAAACATTTAGTCTGTATATTACATGTAAAGCACTGGAGATATAAAGATGAAAAAAAAAACACAGTTCTAATTTTTAAGGAGCTTCCAACATAATTAAGGTAGGAATGGAGTAGGAAGAAGGCATTGTACTACACATATACAAAATATAAGGTAGAATATGATATGTTAATACATGAGCATTTATTAAATATCCATTATTGTGCCCAACATTGTGCTATATGTTAGGGAGATTCAAAGACAAAAATGAAATAATTCTTGTCCTTAAAGAGCTTATGTTTCAAAGGGGGAATACTACATACATTTATAAGTCTATATAAAACTGATGTAGTTTAAGGAACATGAAGGCCAAACAACAGTAATCTGGTGGGGGGGGGTAGAAGGCAGGAAATAAATATTTATAAAGCACTATCATGTGCCAGGCACTGTGCTAAGTACTTTTTTACAAATATTGTCTCATTTGATACTTAAAAAGACTAGGCAAGATAAGTGCTATTATTACCTCTTTTTACAGATAAGGAAACTGAGGCAACCAGCATGTAAGTGATTTGACCATGGTCATCTAGTGACTGAGTTCAGATCTGAACTTAGGTCTTCCTCACTTTTAGCCCAGTACTTAATCCTCTACACTCTCAGCTGTCTACAAAAACAGGCACTCACAATGGATGAGTTAAAAGATGAAATTTAAGATCTACATTAAAGCAACACTGAAACATTTACTCTACCTGAAACCAGTTTTTTTGCATACTACATGACCTGTTGGTATGACTTTTCCCAAATGGAGCCATACTGATTTCTGTGACTGTCACTTTCTTTTCTAATATACATTCTACAATTTTGCCAGGAATTGAAGTCAGATTCACAGGGCTATAGTTTGCAAAATCCATTCTCTGCTTTCATTGCCCTCTTTGGGGAGGAGGGGGAAGTCAGAAATTTCCTCTTCTACAATCATACTGCAATTTTCTTATTCTCTATTATCTTTCAAAGATCACAACTGATTCATTAATCGTATTTTAAATTTCTTTAAGTACCTAAAGATACACTCACACACACATGTGAGTGTGTGTCAATATATGTGTGTGTGTGTATATATATATATGTGCATATATATATATACACACATATATCTATATCTCCATCTTTTTTTTTGTTAAAGCTTTTTATTTGCAAAACATATGCATAGGTAATTTTTCAACATTGAGCTTTGCAAAGCTTTCTGTTACAAATTTATCCTACCCTCCACTCCCTCCCCTAGATGGCAAGAAGTCTAATACATGTTAATTATGTTAAAATATTGGACAAATCAAATATGTATATACACATTTATACAGTTATCTTGCTGTATAGGAAAGGGAAAAAAAACCTGAGAAGGAAAACATAATGCAAGCAAACATCAATAGAGAGTGTGAAAATGCTATATTGTGGTCCAGACTCAGATCCCACAGGACACTCCCTGGGTGTACATGACTTTGTTCATCACTGAGCAGCTGAAACTGGTTTGAAACATCTCATTGTTGGAGAGAACAATGTCCATCAGAATAGATCATCATATAGTCTTGTTGTTGCCATGTATAATTATCTCCTGGTTCTGCTCATTTCACTCAGCATCAGTTCATGCAAGTCTCTCCAGGCCTCTCTGAAATCATCCTGCTGGTCATTTCTTACAGAACAATAATATTCCATGATATTCATATACTATAATTTATTTAGCCATTCTCCAATTGATGACATCCATTCAGTTTCCAGTACCTTGCCACTACAAACAGGACTGCCACAACCGTTTTTGCACATGTGGGTCCCTTTCCTTCTTTTAAGATCTCTTTGGGATATAGGCCCAATAGAAACACTGCTAGGTCAAAGGGTATGCAGAGTTTAATAACTTTTTGGGCATAGCTCCAAATTGCTCTCCAGAATGGCTGGATCCGTTCACAGTTCCACCAGCAATATATCAGTGTCCCAGTTTTCCCACATCCCCTCCAATTCATCATTATCTTTTCCAGTTATTTTAGCCAATCTGACAGGTGTGTAGTGGCACCTCAGAGTTGTCTTAATTTGCATTTCTCTGATCAATAGAGATTTGGAGCACCTTTTTATATGACTAGAAATAGTTTTAATTTCATCATCTGAAAACTGTCTGTTCATATCCTTTGGCTATTTATCGATTGGAGAGTGGCTTGAATTCTTATAAATATGAGACAATTCTCTATATATTTTAGAAATAAGGTCTTTATCCGAACCCTTAAATGTAAACATGATTTCCCAATTTATTGCTTCCCTCCCTTGTCTGCATTAGGTTTGTTTGTACAAAAACTTTTTAACTTAATATAATCAAAATTATCTATCTGGTGTTCAATTAAGAGTTCCAGTTCTTCTTTGGACACAAATTCCTTCCTTCTCCACAGGTCTGAGAAGTAAACTATCCTATGTTCCTCTAATTTGCTTATAATATCACTCTTTATATCTAAATCATGAACCCATTTAAATCTTATCTTGGTATGTGGTGTTAGGTGTAAGTCAAGCCCTAATTTCTTCCATACTAGTTTCCAATTTTCCCAGAAGTTTTTGTCAAATAGTGTGTTCTTATCCCAAAAGCTGGGGTCCTTGTATCTCCCTCATCTTGATTTGATAATTATAGTCTGAAGAGCCAGTGGGTATTCTCCTCTCTTGAATCCCTAGCCTACTTATCACTCACAGATTATGCCCAGGTGAGTCTCAGTTATAGATCACTCCCACCACTCATGACAGAGACTTCAAGCCTACTCACATGCTGTTGAATGAAAGTGGAAAAAATCATGTGACTAATCTGACTAGTTCCACTACAAATTTAAGTTATATAACTTTAACTAGGCCCTCACTGCTCCTGGACAGTGCCACCATACTTCCCTTTTTGACTCACTATTCCCATTCTCTGCAGCAGTTCTAAACCTTTTTCATTCCTCCTTATTCCTGTTACTGTTCTCTCTCTACCAATACTCTTGGCTGAAAACCTTGCTTCATATTTTACAGAAAAAATTGAGGCCATTCCCCATAAACTTACTCTTTTCCCCTCTTCTTCATCTCCTATCACTCAAATGTCTTCTGTCACTTTCTTTTCCTTCATCCATTTCACACAATTAAATGGCCTTACTTCTCATCAAGGCAAACCCCTCTATTTATTCAAGTGATCCCATTCTATCCTGTCTCCTTGAACACTGTTCTCTCTATCATCCCCACTCTTTCTCTTATTTTCAATCTCTTCCTCTCTACTGGCTCATTTCCTACTGCCTTTAAGCATGCCCATCTCTCTCTTATCCTGAAAAAAATTCTGGCTTCATTCTTTCATCCCTGCTATAATCTTATGTCTTTTTTACTCTTTGTAGCTAAATTCCTCAAAAAGACCATTTACAACAGGTGTCTCTTTTTTATGGAACAAATAAACCTTCCCTCTAAGAGCAAAGAAATACATTTATTGGAAAAAGTTAGAGAGACCCAGGAGCTTCATGTTACTTATTTGCTAATTTTAAAGGTTATAGGTAGCTTTGAGGAGTGCTCTATTCACAATTGTCTCAGGAATTTTGTTACAGATTGTTTATCCAGACAGTCAGCAATGTTTGTAGGACTGCAGCATTCCTAAAGTTAAGGGACCTCAGAATTGTCCATTACACAGCCAGGAGACTTAGGGTTATTGACAAATATATTGTTAAAACAATAGCATTCCTAAGGTCAGGGGGCTTCAGGATTACTGTTATATTTCCCCTAGAAGCTGCACCTCCATCAAGAGTATAAAAATACTGAGAACAAAAATTTGAGAACCACTACTTTACATTAAGACTATACATAGCAGAAAAACTGTCATCTGTGGTAAAGGAAGTTTCTTCACTGCACAAATCTGCATACTCATGTAATAGAGATCCAAACAAAAACCAAATTATCTCCCCAATAGCCATTTTTGCTTTGTTCTTTCTAGTCCAAAAGTCATTCTCCACAGGAGAGAAATAGGAACGATATATAATATAAACTTCATTTTTTATCTTTTCAAATAGCTCTGAGTAGTCAGCTTCCCTATCCCTTATTTAATCCTCCAATCTAGATAAAAACCTGACAGCCTTAGTTCATTTTGAGCTTTAGCACTACTGGCATGATTTTTATAGGTACCCTCTCTCTACCATGCCATATTGCCTGTTCTCTATTTGTAAATCATAATTAAATAAAATTCTTTATTGAGTAGTTTTTAATCTGTCCAATTTTTTTTGTGACCCCAATTGGGATTTTCTTAGCAAAGAGAGTTTGCCATTTCTTTTTCCAGTTCATTTTACAGATGAAGAAACTGATACAAATAAGATTAAGTCACTTTCTTGGGATCACACAGACAGTAAATGTCTGAGACTGGATTTGAACTTAGATCTTCCTGATTCCAGACCAGGAGTTCTGCCTACTGTGTCAATCTAGCTGCTTAAATAAAATTAAAATTAACAGACTTAAAATAATATCTAATTGTTTCAAATACTAAATCATAAAAACCAATAATAATTATGTTAAAGATAATGGCAATGAAAAAGCATACTCGAACTTTTTACAGTTAGCTAAAAGCAGGTCTCAGAAAAACTTATCTCTGAAATATTATATTTAAAAATTAAAAAAGGGTAAGTGAACTGAGCATGAACTTAAAAATACTAAAAAGTAGATAATTTAAAAACTACAAAAAAAGTCAAAAGGAGAAAATTTGAAAATTAGGGAAGGAAAATCTCGGAAAAGTCTATATAACTGATTGAATTCAATGCTATTTTTTCCAAAAGACTAACAGAATCAATAAATCATTAACTATGATCAGGAAAATCAAATTGCTAGGATTAAAAATTAATAAGATGAATATACAATATAAAGTGGAAAAAAACTCACTATAAACATTTATATCCCAGCAAAACTCAGAATCCAAAGGATTCAGCCACTACAAAAGTAAAAAAAAAAAAAATTAAGCCAACAAAACAAGAAACAGAACTTTTAAAGAACACAATCTCAGAAAAAAAAAACCAGACATGTCTTTTCTTTTCATTTTCCAATATACTACCTAGCTACCTCTAGATATGCCAGCTGTAGCAGTAAGAGAACAAGAATCAAAGGCATCAATATCCACAGTTAAGAAAATTAATCATATCTGTGGATGACAGGATGGTATATCTGGAAAACTCCAGAGAACCAGCAAAGAAATTGAGATAATAATTAGTTATAATTCAAGTCCTCCATTTCTTTAACATGGAAATCTCTAAATCTTGTGTGATCATGACTCTGGTAACTCATGTGCCAGATGCTGTGCTAAGAACTGGGGATACAAAGACAAAAAATAAACAGTCCCAGTCATCAAGGTATTTACATTCAATCAGAAGAAAACATAAAAGCATATAATAACTAAATATGTATATTTAGTTATTAAGTCTGTGAATGTCAAGGCAAAGAATTTATATTGTACCCTAGAAGTAATAGGGAGCCAATGAAGCTTACTGAGTAGCTGGAATGATATGCACAGACTTATACTTTAGGAAAATGAGACTGGTAATTTATGGAGAATGGGTTGAAGAATTGAAAAACCTGAGATGGGGAGAAAATATCGTCCCAGGTGAAAGAAATTGGCCTTGAACTAAATAATTTAACAAGTAGAGAGAAGAGAACAGATGTAAGAAATATTGGGGGTAGAAATAGCAAGATTATCAACTTGGTGGATATGAGAGAAAATCAAAGATGATACAGTGAGTTTGGGATGTTCATGGGATATATCCAAACAGGCAACTGATAATGTGAGACCAGAATTCAGTAAAGATATTAGGACTGGATATGTAGATTTGGGAGATATTTTCATATATATGCTATTTAAATACATGAGAACTAATGAGGTCATTGTGAATAAAGAGGGATAACAGAAGCAGAAACAGTATAGAGCCTTGGCTTACACTCACAGTTAGGAAATGTGATATGAATGTACAATGATGGTCAAGCCAAAAAAAAAAAAAAACTGAAAAAGAAAGGTCAGATGGTGAAGAGAACCAAGTAAAAGAATCATGAAAACTAGAGAGAAGAGATGGTATAGGAAGGGGGAGGGAAGAGACATGACACACCAATAGTTTTAAATGATTCAAAAGTTCAAGGATAAGGAATGAGAAAGGGACAAAAAGTTTGGCAATCAGTGATAATAACATCAAAGAAAACATTTTCATTTAAAGGATGAGATTGGAAGCAAGACTACAACAGATTGAGAATGAATTAAGTGGGTGGGAAATAGAGGCAACAAGTATATAGGGCTTTTTAAAAATAGGGTTTTGGTTGATAAAGGGAGAGGATGTGAGGGTATTTTAAGGATGTGGTGATGGGTGTGTTTTTGTTTTTGTTTTGCATTTATAAAGTTTTTTATTTTCAAAGTTTTATTTTCAAAACATATGCACAATAATTTTTCAACACTGAAGCCTTGTGCTTCAGATTTTCCCCTCCTTCCCCCCATGCTCTCCTCTAGATGGCAAGCAACCCAATATATGTTATACATGTTAAAATATGTTAAATCCAATATGTATAAACATATTTACACAATTCTCTTGCTGCACAAGAAAAATCACATCAAAAAAGAAAGTAAATGAGTAAGAAAACAAAATGCAAGTGAACAACAACAAAAAGAGTGAGAATATTATGTTGTGATCCACATTCAGTTCAATGGGTGTGTTTTTAAACAGAAAGGAATCAAGATCTACTGGAAGAGATAAGACCAATGCCTAGGTAAGAAAGGCTTACTTCTTCAGTGGAGACTGGAAAAAGGAGATAAGAATGGAGGAATAATCCAGTGCTTTGGGCAGACTTATGGTAAAACATGAATGGTCAAGGCATTTGACCTTTTATACAAACTGATTAATGCAGCTAAGATTAGAAGGGAAAGTTAATTGAAGGGGAAAAAAATCTTTTTAGAAGGTTTCTTTGATATAGGCCTCATTTCCAAAATATATAAAGAACCGGCTCAAATTCATAAAAATATGAACTATTCCCCAGTGGATAAATGACAAAAAGTAAAGAAAAGAAAAAGATATGAGCAAGAGGAAAAACCCCACAAACTATTAACCTTATGAAATAATGAATAGCAAAAGTAAATCAAAACAACCCTGAGGTTTAATATCTTACCTAACACCTATCTCAGATGACAAAAAATGACAATAGTCAATGTTGGAGGGAATTAGCAAGATAGGTTATGAAAGAGAAACATTTTGGAAAGCAATATGGAATTATACAAATAAAATGACTAAAATATCTGTACCTTTTAATTCAGACTACACTACAAGACATATTTCAAGTAGTCACAATAATAAAATCTTCACATATACCATATGTATTTGCTACTATAAAAAGTACTGATAAACAATGATACACACACATATTGTGACAGCAAATAACTAGGAACAAAGTAGATAGATATACACTGATTGGAGAATGAATAAATTGTAGTTTATGAAAGTCATAAGATATTTTACTTAGCTATAATAAATATGATGAATATAGGTACATGAAAGGCCTTAATATAAATTGATACAGTTATGAGGGCAGTCATAAAAACAGTATATGCAATGATTACAACAATATAACTGGAAAGAACAACCACCTTAAAACAACTGAAAGTAAATGTTGCAAAATGTTGCAGAATTAGAAGCATGGCTTCAAAAAAACATTGAGACAATATCTTCACCTCACTTCTTTGCAAGGAAGGGAAACTGATTAGTACTATACATTTCCATGTAGATATTTTTGGAATGCATTCATCAGTTTTCCTTATTTTTTCTTTCCTTTTTTCTTGAAAAGTATTTATTATAGGGGATGGCCTTCTATGAGGGGAAAGAAAAGAGATAAAGGAGAGAAAGTATGATAAAAGATGTTACTAAAATTTCATTTGTTAATAAAGTGAATGTTGCACAATTATAAACAAGCATGACCCCAAAGAAAAGATATGAGAAGACACCTGCTTCAAAACATTTGCAAAAGTGGGAGGAGGGTCAGTGAGTATAGAACACTGCATATATTCTCAGATCAATCTTTTTGATGTATTGATCAGTTTTGCTGAGTTTTACTCTTCCTTTTTTTCTTTAAAAAAATTCTATCGTGTGAACGGTTCTCTAGAAGAGATCGGAATAAAGGGAGAAATTATAGTGAATAAAAAAATATTGGAGAAAGGTTACTGTGAAAGACAATACTAAGGCCTCTCAGTAAATTTCAAAAATCAAGGATTGAGATCTTAGGAATGTATAGGGAATCCCCTTGAACTGTGAATTTCTTACTACTAAGATGTCACAGTTGCCAATAAGATCTTCCCAAGGTTTTGTCCACATTACCAATGTTATTTTTGGAAAATAATTCAAAAATGCAATTTAAAATTTTGTATTTTTGTCCTTTCACTGCTAGAGAATTTCTTCATCTTTTGTTTCATGATTACCATAAAACATAAGTTGTAAATTGCTAGAATCTGAAAATTCATTATCTAGAAAGGGAAACCATTGGCCAAACAACTACTTATAATACAAGTATCTCTAACAGACTTTTAGCTAATCACAAAGCTACATTAATAGAATCCTTCTTAGGTTACTTACTAAGATATAGATCTGAAAATCTCAATTTCTAATCAATTAAGCAAATAAATGCATTTGAAGTAACATGGCAAGGGCACCTATCTGTAAAATAAGGGCATTGCACTATCTGGCCTCCAAGATAGCCTGTAGCTGTTGATCTGTGACTTTATTTTTTGGTTCCTCATGAGATAATTCTAACAGATCTTGTTCTTCATAAAGCTGGGCTTACAATAAGCCATTGTAAGAGTCCCTATCAAGATGTTGACAAATTAATTTTGTAATAACATTTTTCTAATACTGATAGTCCCGTATTGTGAACAGGTTATGTTCTTAAAGTTCACTTTACAGTTGGTTCTTCGGATCTCAATATGCATTTCCCCAAATATATTATGTAATCAGTGGGGCATTTGTAAGTAGTCCAAAAAAAACCAATTTAATACACATATGGAGTACGGTATTATATACAACTCTTCAATTCAACAGAATTTAACCACTGTGTGGAAAGTGTTTCCATGGGAAAATACATTCAAAATTGCATCTTGTGATACAAAGAATCTTTTCTACCAGCTTTTTCTCATCTTCCTGGAGAGGAAGGGCTTTACTTTGCCCAAAGAATGGGAACTTGCTCAGTTTCCATTTTGCATGGCATTTGTTTATATGCTCTCAATATCTGGCAAAAAGAGTGATATGTTATGTTAAGAAGAAGAGGGACAGACACTTGTAGGAGTTGGCAGATTGGAACTTTGAGATTAGCATCATAGAAATGGGTCAAGGAAGGAAAATGGAAGGAATGAGGCAAACAACTACTTGAGAACAAGGAAAATCAGAATCTGGGGGAGGGAGAGACAGGGACTCCTGTCAATATTTGTGTCCCAAAACAAACACTCAGGGACATGTCTTATTCCCATTTCTGAGTCATCTTATTTCTTTTCTTCCATTCCCATTGCTACCACCTATAGTTTCCAATTAGGAATGCTCTATCACATCCATATTTCAGCCTCTCCTGACTCCCAAACCAAAAGCATGAATAATAGAGGAATCTAGGAATTGGTAGTAAGAAATGGAACAAAGAGTAGGGGTACCTCTGGGCAGAAAGTAATCTTATTGACATTCTGTATCTTCTCCATAGTCTATGGAAGTACTGTGCAAGTAGGTGCTTAATAAATGTTTCAATGAATCAATGTACCTCTCTAGACTATTCATCTTGTTATTAGTAATCAACCCTAGATTTAGAAGAGGTAAAAAATATTAGAGCTATCTGATAAAGGGGAGGGGGATTCAAAGTGGTAACAGTAGGGGGAAGACAAATTTTTGTAATCATCAGCTTGACTGCTCAGGCATTTGTTATCATTAAGGAAGCCATATTTATCCAAATTTCTGTAACTATAGGTATTAAACTTATTCACCACATGTTGATATTTACTCTATGAAAGATACTTTGCTAAACTAAAAAGTATGCAATTTTTAAATAAAAAAAGTTATATATTCTTGTACTATCAAGTGCTTATATTTTGATGTTGTTGATTTTTACACTGAAATCCTTTTATCATCAATATATAGTCTTATCATATTTTGAGGGTGCACTGGACTCAAGCAAGGAGGTCAAACCTACTTAAAGAAATTAATTCAGGCTATATACTGAAGGGTTAAATGCAGAAGCTGGAGCTTAAATACTCTGTTCAAATAATGAGAAAGTGCAACTTACTGGCAAAGATTGAAAGCAAAAGGAAAAGGAGACAACAAAGGATGAGATGGATAAATGGTATTATGGAAACAATAAAAATGAACTTGGACAGACTTCAAAAGATAGGGGAGGGGGAAGCTAGGTGACACAGTGGATAGAATACCACCTGCCCTCAGACACTTAACACTTCCTAGCTGTGTGATCCTGGGCAAGTCACCAAATCCCAACTGCCTCATACCAATAAAAATAGATAGGGGAGGACAGAAGGGCCTAGTCCATGGAGTAACAGAGTCAGAGATGACTTAATGAACAACAAAAAAGCATATTTCACTAAAACACTGATCTCTGAAATTATTTTAATACTTTAAAAGAACGATGATTTCATCAGTGTAGGTAGACTACTACTACTCTATGCCTTAGCAGAGGATCTCTATGAGATGCCCTGACCAAAAGAATTGAACAACTGAGAGATAGCCAATCATTCAAATTAAAAGACATTTATATCAAGCATTAAGTGAAAAAAGTACAGTGTGCTAGATAACCTAAGGGACAAGAATAGGGACTAGACCTTTGATTTCACTGGTTTAAGAAGCACCCCACCCCAGTATAGATCCAGTACTTTGTGAAAACTTTTTGTCTTACAACTCTGAGAAAGCACTACACACCTGTTAGATTGGCTAAGAGGGCAGGAAAAGATAATGACAAATGCTGGAGGGGATGTGGGAAAACTGGGACATTGATACATTGTTGGTGGAACTGTGAATGGATCCAACCATTCTGGAGCACAATTTGGAACTATGCTCAAAAAGTTATCAAACTGTGCATACCCTTTGACCCAGCAGTATTTCTACTGGGCTTATATCCCAAAGAGATCTTAAAGGAAAGAAAGGGTCCCACATGTGCAAAAATGTTTGCGGCAGCCCTTTTTGTAGTGGCTAGAAACTGGAAACTGAATGGATGCTAATTGATTAGAGAATGGCTGAATAAATTATGGTATATAAATGTCATAGAATATTATTGTTCTGTAAGAAAAGACCAGCAGGATGATTTCAGAGAGGCCTGGAAAGACTTGCATGAACTGATGCTGAGTGAAATGAGCAGAACCAGGATATCATTACACCCAGCAACAACAAGGATATATGATGATCAATTCTGAAGGATGTGGCTCTTTTCAACAATGAAATGTTTCAAACCAGTTCCAATTGTTCAGTGATGAAGAAAGCCATATACACCCAGAGAAAGGGTTATGAATGTGGACCAAAACATAACATTTTCATGCTCTCTATTGATGCTCGATTGCATTATGTTTCCCTTCTCAGATTTTTTTTTTCTTGTAGATCCGATTTTTCTTGCATAGCAAGATAACTAAAAATATGTATACATATATTTGATTTGTCAATAACATAATTATAACATATAACAATAACATAATTAACATGTAGTAGACTTTTTGCCATCTAGGGGAGAGGTGAGGGCTAAGGGTGAAAAATTTGTAACAGAAAGCTTTGCAAGGGTCAATATTGAAAAAATACCCATACATATGTTTTGCAAATAAAAAGCTTTATTAAAATGAAAAACAAACAAACAAAAAAAAAACTTTTGGTCTTAGAAAACAGTCTAGAGTAAGTCAACTCAAAGCTAATAATCTTTCCCCAAGCAGATTAAAACATAATTTGTAAATATCTAACAAAATAAATAAAAATACAACACAACAAAAATATTAATTTATGGCTTTTAAATCAATAAGTGACCTGTAGGGATTTATTTCTATTTGAGTTTGAAACTCCAAGAGCATAAAAATTAGGTGACTTGCTCAGGATCAGAGAGCCAGTATGTACCAAAAGTTGGGCTTCAAAAGTTTTGGCTTCTGTGCTATCCTTTATTTGATACCAAAAAAAAAAAAAAAAAAATCCAAGGGAAAAAACCATTAATCTTCAGTCTCAAAGTTTGTTTTTTACCCATACATATATGCAAAGTTATATACACACACGTTTACATGTTTGTGTGTGTGTATATATAATAGTTATATACATGTACACACATATAAACAATTATATACATAGAGAAATATTCTTTTGGCTTACCTGTCATATTGCAAGTTCTCTGGTTACTTTCAAAATGATATTGTCGTCTTGCTTGGGCAATATATTCAGCAGCCTCCCTCTCTTGTATTTCTCTAATCTTTTTTTGTCCATATTTCCCAAGGATATATACTCCTAAAAATTACAAAAATGAACTAATTATGATATCACAATTTTTTTAAAGTATCATGAAAACACTCAGATTTATCTATTTATTTATATATCTATTTATAAATCTGCGTGAAAGATTAAAGATGAAATTAAATGCTCTGGGGAGGGTGAGGAGAGGTAATTGGGGATAAGTGATAGGGTTACACAGGTAGTAAGTAAATGTTCTTTTTATACAAGAGAGAGCCACTGTTTTGAATTTTACAAAAATAAATAACAAAAAGTACATGAAATAAATGTATTTGCCAATAATAAAATTTTAAATAAAGTACCTATTATATGCCTGCACTGTAACAGGTAATAGAAATATAAAAATGAAAAAAATAACACTATTTGCCTCATTAGGTTCATTAGTAGGTAGTGGGCTGGGGCTGAGCTTAGAAAGGAAGTTGCGGATTCTGAGAAACAGGAGAATCCACTCCAGGCAGGAAAGGGTACAGTTTTTGCAAAAGTGAGACAAAATGTGATATAAAAGGAACAAATAAGCCAGTTTGGCTAAATGCCATAATTTTTGAAAGGGAGTAATGTGAATATCCATTTGTCTAAGTTGGGAAATCAGGCAGGAACCAGGTTGAGAAGAGCTTTAAGTATTCACAGAGCAAGTCTGTATTTGATCCTAGAGATATCAGAAACTTTCTAAGCAAGAAAATGTCTTGGAAATTGTGGGGAGAATGGATTGGAAAAGAATGGGATTTGTGGCTGGAAAACCAATTAGAAGGATATTATAATAATTAAGGTTAAAGGTGTTGAGAGCTTGAGATAGAGTGGTAAACATCTGAATAGAGAGAAAGAAAAGATGGGATATAAATTATAGCAGTAGCATCAACAAAACTTGGAGACAACGTGAGTGTGTGGGAAAGGAAGAGTAGAGAATAACTCAATTTATGAACTCAAGTGAATGGAAGGGTGATAACACTGTAAACAGAAATAAAAACGTTAAGAACAATGTAGAGTCTGGGAGAGATGACAATGAGACGTTAATGGATAGCTGATGTAGATTCAGTACTCAGGAAAAACTAGAATTATATAAAATCTGATTATGATTTGCATAAAACTTACAATTGAACCAAGAGAAGTTGATGACATCCCAGATTAGTGTAAAGAGAGAGAGAAAAGAGGGCACAAGACAGAGTCATAGAGATATATTTACAATTAGAGGGCATCATGTGGATGACATTATAGCACAGGACACTTGACAAATGATCAGAGAGGTAGGAAGAGAAACAAGATTGGATGTCAAGAAAACCTAGGTAGAAAAATATTTAGGAGTGGTCAAATGTTGTAGAGAAATCAATGATGGGGACTTATAAAAGATGGATTTGATCATTAAGAACAATGTAATTTTGACAAACAGTTTAATCTGAGTGATGATCTTGGAAGCCAGGATTACAAAGGGTTGGAAAAGAAACAGAGAAGTAGAAGCAATCCAGATAACATGCCTCCCCCCTTCTCAGGAATTTGGCTATATGGACATTTTGGAGTTTTTTAAGGACGAAAATGAATCTAGGCAGGAAGAAGGAAGCCAGTATATAAGGAGAAACTGAAGATAAGGGTTGGGAGGATTATTTTGGAATTTGCTAATGGAAAGAGAAAGGATGGGAGCAAGAATATAATTAGAGAGGATGGTTTTGGCAAGGAGAAGGGCCCACATCCTCATCAGAGGCTGGAATAAAGGAAAAAAAGGATGGGTTTTGAAATAAAGAATAGGGAAGAAGAGTTCTGAATAGTTTGCTTGTTTAGATTTTCTGTAAAAGTTTTGTATGTTGTAAATATAAACATGTACAGAATAATCTAGCATTTTCTGGTTGCTCATAAAAGGAATACAAAATCACAAATTAAATCTTATATTTTCTAAATGGTCAATGAGCAAATAAGATATAACCAGTGACCCACTCTTCTATAACATTTACTTATTTTGGTCTTACTAGAAGTCAGCCAGATTTCTCCTTTAAACATATGTCAGACAAACATGGTTACCTAACCAACCAACAAAAGTGATAGTTCCCATACTAGGAAGAACTATAGTTTTAGTGATTTCCTTCTGTTATTTTTGAATCAAATTCTTGGTCACAATATCTAAATTTTGTATGCTTTAACAGAGAAGTTTGGTGTGTTTTAAGTAAATGTTTGTGATCTTCCATGGTTTTTCTTTCTTGACCAACTATAATTTTTTTTTTTGTGGGGGAAAGAGTTTGTTTTCTTAATATTTGTAAGATCATAAAATCAATTTCTCTTTCATTTCTAAGTATTTCTCCTGTACTCCATTTATATGCATCTGTATCTATAACATATGGTACAAAGTTGCACCTTCTATAGTTTGCACCTTTTTTATCTACATTGCTCCTTGAATTACAAATCATCCAGAAAAACAAAAGCCCGAGAAATAATGTATTCTTATTTCTTTCCATCTTCCCTTTATTCTTGGAAGATGGCATGTCTACTCCTTCATGGACTCTTGTATTAAGTTTTCAATTTCCTTACAAATCAACAAGAATTCAATAAAATAGTTATACTTTGCCATCATGTAAGAAATTCTTGGTTTCTAAAGAGTAAATGTAATCTGTAACTCTAAGTCAAAAGAAATAGTTTTAAATCACCCTCTGACATTTCTTAACTATGAGACAACAGCCAAAAGACCTTGTCATTAAAAGAAAGATACAACATATACTACCAAGGATAGGAATTGAAACTTTAAAGCATCATATAAACACAGGCTATTAGTTATCAATAATAATAGAACCTATACAAAGTTTTAAAGTTTGTGAAGCACTTTAAATATTATCTCATTTTATCTTCACAATACCTCTTGAAAGAATTAAGTACTATTATTCCTATTTTTACAGATTAGAAAACTGATAAAGTCAGGGATTAAAGAGACTTGCCTGGAATCACACAGCTAGTAAGAATCTGGGGCCTGATTTGAATTCTGGTCTTCTTGACTCCAGGACCAATGCTCTATTATTAAGCCATGTATTTACTTTCTTCTTTATTGTCTTCTTCCTTTCAAAGGTACAGCTTGAATTTTTGTTAAGTTTTCCTTTATATTTTAGCTAAAATCTGTATCTCACTAACCTTTACCCATTGTTCCTAGTTCTACCTTCTCTTTCCAAAAGACAATCCTTTATCATATTCTTTATCATGAGGACCTTTATCAAATTCTCACTAACACTTCCCCAGGTTAAACACTCAATGTTTAAACATTCAATATAAACAATGGAATACTGAGTGCCATTTGTGCAGTTGAGATAAAAACATCTAAGTGTAGAAAGAACAAAGACTTCAAATCAGCCAAAAAACCTCAAAACCTACTCATAGCCTCAAACAGAACCATATTTCCACAACAACAATAAGGATCTGGTTTCAGGTTTTTACAAATAAAACACAAAATTAGCCACAAATCTGAATTCGTGATGACTAGAATGTTATTATTTATCTGTGGCTTTGCATGGAAAACCACAATCAAAATAAAAATAGATGGATCAAGCTCTTTGGGAAATTCTTGTCCTTGATTTATAGGCAGTTTTGAACCTAGTGCATTTATTTAGTGATAAGAATATCAAATTTGCTTATAAAATTCTACCTCCTACTTATGTTTATAGGTATAACAACATTTCATTCTTTTTGGCCTCCTACACATTTTACTCATTAAGGCTACAGGATAATAGGAAGGGCCTCTAAGAATTTCTTTGACCTGCCCTTATGGTTCTAGTGCAGATTTCAAACAGAATGGAGCTAGATATCTTAAGCTTAAAGCAAGATTGATGTCAGTTGTCTTTATAGGTCATACTTTAGAATGTAGTCCTTACCACTTAGAGACTAAATACTTTCATCCTTCAGTACATCTAGCTATGCATTCAAATAGTACAATATAGTTTAAAAAAGGACAGGGGTGGAGAAGACGACCCGAAGAAGAGGTGGGGAAGGAGAGGGGAGAGGAAGAGAGGTAAATGGAAAAGAAAGTGAAAGAAAAGGAGAGATGGGAGAGAGGAAGGAAAGAGAGGGGAAGAAAAAGCCACGCATACGATTTTGGGCAATCTCTTCAGGGTTTGTGAAACTCCAAGTAAAGAAGAATTAATTCCAAGTTCTGGGTGTTGCAATTGGATTGCTTGCAATAGGTCACTCCAGTAGGTCAATAGCATATGGGATCCAGAGGTAATTTTCGTAACAGAGGTATGTGACAAGGGAGCTGGGGGAAGACCAGCTGTCTAGGTAATTTCATCTCTCAGGACTTCAGGTTCTTTATCTGTCAAATGAGGGAGGAGAAACTGACAGCCAGACTATCGCTTTAGCTCTATGAAGCCCTTTGAGAGAAAAACATTCCCTCAATCTCCCACTCCCCTCCCCACCCCACCCCCTCCACCTCATCCAGCCAAGGAGAGAAAGGATGTGCAAGCAGAGGAGCCGAAGAGCACAGGGTGCCAAGAGCGCGGGTCCCAGACGTCCCCCCAGCGCCCGCACCCACCTCCGAGGACAGTACCCAGGAAAAGGCATTTCTTCTTGTGACGTTTCAGAAAATTCCACACGGACTTCAGCATCTTCCGGTCCCGGAGCCGGGAGATAGGGGGTGTAGGGGGTTGCAAACCACAAGTCCCGGGAGTGGCGGGGACCTGGAAGGAGTGGGGAGAAAGGGGAACGGTTTCTTGGGTGAATGTGGCTAGTCGGTCTGATCCTAGGGACGATGTACCCAGTCACCCTTGCCCCTTCTCCGGGTCCTCCCGGGGAAATCACAGTCGCCAGTCTCTGGCTCGACTGTCACCGGAGAGGGAAGGGGGCGTGGAGACCCGACTGAACCGTGCTGGCCGCCGTCCCCACAGCCGCCGCCGCTAATGCGGCTGCCTCGGGCCGGAAAGCCGCGTCCGTCGCGAATTCGGTCCCCGGTGTGCCCACCATCCGGTTCCCCGGAAACAGCAGCCGCGGGCCTCCAATGTTCCGCCAGCCGCTCTCTTCTGCCTGGCTGCCTGTTTTCACTCTCTCTACCCCGTAGATTCGTCGGGCTGTCTAAGTAATATGGAGGAGCCTCCTAAGGCAGCGCTCACATCCCAGGGAGTTTCCGTGTCTGCAGAGGAGAGAGAGGCGTGGATGGAGAGGGCAATGCTCATGGTGAGGGGGGGCTGGAGGTGGGGCGCCCCCAGGGGGTATGGGAGAGGACGCGCTCGGTGACGCCACCCTGGGGGGCAGGCCGCGAGTTCTTGTTTGTAGTACGAGACCTTCCCCGGGCGTGGGGCGGAACATTTTCTTATGCGGGGTAAGAGAACACCGCCCCCGTCCCCCCTTCGCCTTAGTACTTTAACCTAGTTAGAATAGGCGCCGAGCGTGGCCCTAACACCCGGTGCCAACACCTGGCTGCAGCCTTTGGACCGCGAGGTTCGTTCTCTAAGCTGTTGGAGGTGGGGGAGGGGAGGAGAGCGGAGGGAAGGAAAGGAGTTGTTCTCCAGCATGGTCTAAAGCTAGGCTTCTTTAACTTTTTTCACTCCCTACTTCTTTTCGCCTCAGAAATTTTTACACCACTCTAGGTATATAGGTATACAAAATAAGTATATAAATCAACTACTTACTGAAAATTTAACAACCCCGACATTGTTAGGAGAGCCATATGGGGATCTCAAACCTCAACTTAAGAATCTGAGTTCTCAAGTCCCACAGCCATCTTCTGAGAGAGGTGGGCCAAAAAAACAGATTCCTTCCCTCCCCCCCCCCCCAAGTAATTTCCTATTTTGAGGGCCATTTTGAGCATAAGTTATCCGTAAAGAGAAGCTGGAACAGTGGGTTGATTTTCTTCGGTAACTATTTCTTTGCTGTCAGCACCTCTATTCTTTACCTTTTCCTCCTTTCTTTATCTCCTTTATTTCCTCATCCCATTAGGGTTGCTGCCCTAGAAGGATTTCATTTGTACCATAAAATACCTGGTATAGGAGTGAGGAAGATCTAGATTTCACCTAGTATCGGCTTGAACCAGTGTCAATTACCCTCTGGAAGCCTGAGCTTCTCAGATAAAAATATTCTCAAATACAAATTACCAAAATTCTCAAATACAAATAATAGTACCTACCTCAATGGAGGATCAAATGAAATTATATATATGTGTGTGTGTGTATGTGTATAAAATATGTGGAAGTAACTAATTTTACAACAGGTTTATTAAATATTGTGCTTAGTTTATAGGATTCTAGATCTAGAGCTATACATGAAAGGTCATCCTCCTAGTCATTCAGATCCTGAACACTGTCAAACTTTTATTATCTCCCCAGTTTGCTAAAAACCACACTTTTACATTTTTACATCTTCTCTACCTTATTCTCCTTTACCCTCATAGGCCTCTACTATAGTTTAGGCCCTTATCACCTTTTCCTTGGTCTAATACAGGCAATAGCTTTTTGTTTGGACTTTCTGCCTCAGGTCACATCCTTCTCCAATTCATTCTAGATACAATTTGCCAAAGTGATTTTTCCTCGACCCCTATTCAACAAACTCAACTGATTCCCAATTGGGATGTAGGATGTAATACAAACCCATTCATTTGTCATTTAAAAATTTTTACAGTCTGAATCCTTACCTTTTCATTTGGAACTGCCCAAAGGTTATAATACTGTGCATACCTTTTGACTGAGCAATTTCAATCTTTTCACAATTTACTTCCCTCCATGAGCTTTGGAACCAAGCAATATGAACCTACTTGTTCTTATTACAGGAAAATCCTTGCACTGGCTGTACTCTTATGCCTGAAATTGGGTATTTTCTCACCTCTGCCTCATAGTTCCTCTTTTTCCCTCCTAGATCCCAGGTCGGTGGCTTTCTTCTGCAGAAGGTCTTTTCCAGGCTGCTCAGCCACTACAATCCCCTTGAAGAAGATTGCCTTCCATCTACTTTAAATGTATCTTGTATATACCTAATTACCTGTATGCTGGGCTAGCTAGAAAGCTGGTCTTACTCAGAAAGATTTGTATTCAAATCCTGTCTGGAATATGTTGGAGAAGATGTGGATATTGGAGATAAATTTGGATGGCCCAAAGATAATAATACTGTGCATACCCTTTGACTCAGCAATTCCAATCCCAAAGAGTTTCCCCTCTCACCCCCCAATAAAGGAAAAGGATCAAATGTATAAAAATATTTATAGTAGCTCTTTTTGTGGTAGCAAAAAATTAGAAATTGAAGGGATGATTATCAGTTGGAAAATGGCTGAACAAGTCATGTTGTATGGTTATGATGGAATACTATTAAGAAATGTACTGTAAAAAATGATGATCAGGTGATCTCAGAAAAACCTGAGAAGACTTATAGGAAGGAACTCATACGAAGTGAAGTGAACATTAAAAGCAATACATGTGATAATCAACTGTGAATGACTTACCTCTTTTCAGTAATACAAGGATCCAAGCAAGATAAATTTGTATTATTAAAGCTTTTTATTTGTAAAACATGCATGGGTAATTTTTCAACACTGACCCTTGTAAAACTTTCTGTTCCAAATTTTTCCTTCCTTCCTCCCATCCCCTCCCCTAGATGGCAGGTAGTTCAATACATGTTAAATATGTTAAAATATATAACTCCAATATATGTATACATATTTATGCAATTATCTTGCTGCATAAGAAAAATCAGATCTAGAAAGAAAAAAAAAACCTGAGAAGGAAAACTAAATGCAAACAAACATCCACAGAAAGCGTGAAAATGCTATTTTGTAGTCCACACTCAGATCCCACAGGCCTCTCTCTGGGTGTATGTGGCTTTCTTCATCACTGAACAATTAGAGCTAGTTTGAATCATCTCATTGTTGAAGAGAGCCATGTCCATCAGAATTGATCATCATATAGTCTTCTTGTTGCCGTGTATAATGATCTCCTGGTTCTGCTCATTTCACTTCGCATCAGCTCATATAAGTCTCTCCAGGCCTCTCTGAAATCATCCTGCTGGTCGTATCTTACAGAACAATAATATTCTATAACATTCATATACCATAATTCATTCAACCATTCTCTAACTGATGGGCATCCATTCAGTTTCCAGTTTCTTGCCACTACAAAAAGGGCTGCCACAAACATTTTTGCACATGTGGGTCCCTTTCCCTCCTTTAAGATCTCTTTGGGATATAAGCCCAGTAGAAACACTGCTAGATCAAAGGGTATGCACAGTTTGATAACTTTTTGAGCATAGTTCCAAATTGCGCTCCAGAATGGTTGGATCCATTCACAGTTCCACCAACAATGTATCAGTGTCCCAGTTTTCCCACATCCCCTCCAACATTTGTCATTATCTTTTCCTGTCATTTCAGCCAATCTGA
>JAJPUD010001823.1:135812-175720 GCA_023553655.1 Myrmecobius fasciatus
TGCACATGTGGGTCCCTTTCCCTCCTTTAAGATCTCTTTGGGATATAAGCCCAGTAGAAACACTGCTAGATCAAAGGGTATGCACAGTTTGATAACTTTTTGAGCATAGTTCCAAATTGCGCTCCAGAATGGTTGGATCCATTCACAGTTCCACCAACAATGTATCAGTGTCCCAGTTTTCCCACATCCCCTCCAACATTTGTCATTATCTTTTCCTGTCATTTTAGCCAATCTGATAGGTGTGTAGTGCTATCTCAGGGTTGTCTAAATTTGCATTTCTCTGATCAATAGTGATTTGGAGCACCTTTTTTATATGATTACAAATAATTTCAATTTTTTCATCTGAAAATTGTTCATATCCTTTGACCATTTAATCTATGATCCAAGATAATTTTAAAGAACATAAGATGAAAAATATTATCTACCTAGAGAGAAAGAACTGATGGAATCTGAATGCAGATTCAAGTGTTTTGTGGATTCAAGTCAAGTGGTTGACACCAGACTGAACTGGTCTGAGACAGGAGAGTCAGGAATCAAACAAAAGTTTAATTTCAAAGTGGGGGAAATAGCTTGCAAATAAGAAAGGAGATTAGACACATGTACCAAGGCCCTGGGACCATTTTAGTGTGGCTGGATCTTGATTTATGTGTGGCTAGACAAAAAGTCAAATAGTGTAGTGTGTAGCAAGAGTAGTGAGGTACAATAGCAACATTAAGGCAAGATTGTCTAGTGACAAAAAGTTCCTTCATATCTGGGCCTGTTGTTGCTTGCCCAAGCTCTCAAGAGATCTTCAGTTCCAGAATGTGAGCACAAAGGATTGTTGCTATGCCAACCTCAGGGCATAGCTTGCTTCCTGGGTTTTAGATATGGAAAACAGAGGTCTCCTAATATAGTATCTTGATGTGTACTTTAAAAAAAAACAACTTTATTTTGGGGGGACTTGGTGTTTTAGTGTTTTTTTAGTCTATGTTTTCTTTTGATACATGGCTAATATGGAAATATGTTTTTCATGCCTGCAATGTATAATATATATCACATTTTTTTGTCTTAAGGAGGCAGAGGAGGACACAAACATAAAATATAAAAATTAAAACCTGCTTCTGATGTATTGGCTGGCTAACTCTAGCCAAATTACTACTCTAAAATAGTTTCTCATTAGGAGTTTCCTGTATCAGTGAAATCATCCAGTTTTTATCCTATATCCTCAATTAGAGTATGCCCTCCTTGAGGCCAAGGACTATTTTTTGACTTTCTTTGAATTTGCAGCACCTAGCACAGCTTTGCCTGGCAGAGTGTTTAATCAGTGATTATTGATTACTTAAAAGAACTCAAAGGCCATCTAGAACAATACTGTCATTTTACAGTTTTGAAAACTAAGATGTAGGGAAGTTAACTGATTCTTCTAAGGTCACTCAATTAGTTTCAGAGACTGTGTAATGCTCAGGGAGAAACTGAGGCAGTATCACACAGTGGAAATTAGGTAATGCTTTATTGATGTTAATAGAGAGTTCAGAATCCATAGCTATGGATCAGGACTGCTGGGACTCATGTCTCAAAGCACACAGTCCAGGCCAGAAACTTGGACTGACAGCCATGTATTCAGTGCCCCATTGAGGGATGTCATGCATTATATAGGTTCCATAGCTCAGGGAGACAAAGAACTCATGGGAACAGCTGAGCACATCTGGTGTTCAAAGGAACCATAAATTCAGTTCTGGCAGGTAAGGAGTAGGATTGAGACAGAAATTGGGCAAAGAAAACTACTAGTCTGGGTCATACAGATAAGGGGGATGTCGAGGCTGGCCACCTGGAGTTTTCATAACTCCTTTGGAATGTGAGTCCAATTATTTCTGAAGGTCAGAAGTGGTGATTGCTATTTTTGGGCAGCACAATTAAGGGAGACTGAAACAGCAACTGAGGGACAGCAACTGAGGGAAACTGAGACAGGGAAATTGTGGTACAACAACTGGATTTGAACCCAGACCCTCTGGTTCCAGAGCCACAGTTCTTTCTATTGCATTTGACTGTTGTCCTTGTTGTATTGTAATTTTTGTGTTTTGTTTTCTAGTCATTTCTGTGTTGATTTTTAGTTTTAAATAGCAGATATCAATTAGCAAATTTCTTATGAGAGATTGCCTAAGTTCATTATGTTAGAAATAACACTGTTGACACTGGAAATCAGATATCGAGCAAAATTTATTAAAGAAGAATCTTAAAGAATCATCTTAACGTTTCTGGCCAGAAGTGAGTCCCACTCCTCTTCAGGAAGAGGGAGCACAGAGTACAGAAATGGGAGAACCTTTATACTTGCTCATGTGAAGTAGCTCCCCCCTTCAGAGAGCTAAATGGTCCATTTTATCCAGGTTACAGTCTTCTGATACACTCACTACATATTTCCCCTTACTATGTATAAAACATGTTCCCGCCCCCCAATCATTAATCCCATGTTCAAAAATGACAGAAAACTCTTCCACTGCAGGAAAATGTTGTTTAATATTCAATTAGCCTATTAAACAGGCAGTAGTGATTTGGTCGTCAGGTCGGGGACCCCAACTAGTTTGGGCTGGATGGACTATTAAGTTTGTGGTTTTCTCAAAAACCACAAGAGTCTTTATGATTAGCTGAATCTACCTGTACCTTCCTAGCCCCTCCCATTTCTTATTTGCTCAAGGTTTCTATTGATGACACAATTGTTCTGTGAATCCTAATCTTCCTTAACCTCTCACATTCTGAAAAACCTCTTGGTCAGCGGTACCCACTTTCCCAGTCCCACTCCACTTCAAAGTTTGCAATACTGTGGAAGCCCAACTTTTCATCATTTTTCTCAATTATAACTTTCAACTATATAGGAAAAAGAGCTGAATTTTGAATTGAAATTCCTAGGTTCAAGGACCAATGCGTTCATTTTTTAGTGTGGTTGTTGTTTATTTTTCATTCTGGAGAAGATCATGATATCAGGGAGGTGATTATGTGACATGCATGTGATTTGAGGTAGAGAGGAGGGTTTTGCAAAGTCACCAGCCTCCCTTTCTCTTCTAGAATCATCTGGATCTAGTAACTAGTTATAGATCAGGAATACTAGAAGTGGTCCTGGATCAGTGGGAGACCTTGGTCTTTTTAAGCTAAGGTCTTTAACTGGTCTCAGTTTTCTCATTTAGTGATTAAGAAAGAAATGAGGCAAAGAATGGTTGTTTTTAGTATTATCATTATTTCCTTAACCTGTAAATTCCTTAGCCTATATATTCCTATATAGCTTTGTTTTCCTCATTTGTAAATAGGAATAGTAAGATCTGCACTATTCAATATACAAGTTTATAAAGAAAGGGCTTTGTATTACATATGTGAAATGTATTCATTCATCTTCCTTTCCTCCTTTTACTGCTCTGCAGCCTCAAAGTAATGCTTTCAGTGTTGACTGTCTTCAGTTCACATTGAATAATACTACTAACATTTTTCTTAATTATATCGTTCAGTACATCAATCTTCTCTTTACTAGCTTCTAATTTCCTTACTCACATCCTTTTGGCTTTCGTGTGTAACGTATTATTTGGTTTCACAATGTCTAAGAACTTTCGTCTTTTCTCTAGTTCCCTTTGCCCACTTTTTTTTTCTGCATAAAACTTTTTTTCTAAAAAATTTCCTCATTTGAGGCTATTCTTCTATTCTTTCTAGTGTCTGTACCACTCTCTGCAAACAAACAAAAAAATCTCTTATGTACAATTCAAAATTCACTTTTCTCCATAAACTGTACAACACTATATAAATATATAAATTTCATCATCCTCATGCTTTTCTTGATACATAATTAACTCCTACTCAATAAACATAAATTACGTATCTTTGTGAATAAGTTTACATATATGTGATTGTAACATTTGTTGATAATACCTTATTTTATTTTTTCTATCAGGCTTTACAGACAAAAACAAAGCTTTACTATCTGTAATTCCTTGTAACTATTTTTGTAGTATCATAAGCTTAGTAACTAACATATACTAGTAGTGGTCTTTTAAAAGTAAAACATTGCTACAGTAGCTTACATATCAGATTTCTTACCTCAATACTATTAGAATAGAAATGGAGGAGAAATCTAACTACCAATGAAGTCTTTTTAGGAAACTCTAGGAATAGAATTTAAATTTATTTCACTTCCAGTGTTATCTTAGTTGCAAAGAATTAAAAGCCTTATCTATTTCTGTGTTTTGTTTTTGTATTCTGCATGTAAAGGAGAAAGGTTTAGTTTTTTTTTTTTTCTTTTAGCATTTTTTTAACCCATAGATTTTGGAATTCATTAAAACAAAAAACATCTTTAAGTCCTTAATTTGAAATCAGGCAGTGAGTATGCACTGTAACTAGATCAAGCAGTATTAATTGGTTTAAATAATTAGTCTTTTACTGTCTTGGTTATAAATGCCAGGCCCTCAGTTTATCTACCATCGTGCCATATGGTTGCATCTTACTTGCTTATTGCTTTTTTTTTTTTTTTAAGGTTCAATTATATTACTTTTTGGACTTAGGTTAGGAAATTTGTGGTGAATTACTTGGCTTCTAAACTTCAAAGAAAAGAAATTCTAGAATTTAGAGTATTAGCTGATAATAAATTATAAATAAATATATTGAGAACTATTCAGCATGGTTTTAGGTCCATAGATATGGCCAGATCTGGAGCAAATAAATTAATTGAATCTGCTTGAGGAGCATGAAGGTGAAATTCCAGCCCGCATAAATCACCAGTATTTTTTTTAAACAGAAATTTACCTGAAAATGATCATGCACCTGCACTAAACAAGCTATTATTTATTTGAAATGGACAAAGACCTAAAAGAGAGGGAGGGAGCAAAAAAAGGATTTTAGTATGTGAGTAACCCAAACCTAGATAATGCATAAATGCAAGCCTATTATGTGTATCTATTACTTGTTTTTTCATCAGTATGATAATTCTCCCAAGTTATTCAGGCTTGAAGATTTGAAGTCAATTTTAATTCCTTTCTTTTGCCTCCCTAAATAATATCCTTTTCTTTTCACTCCACAGTCTTTCTAATGTATGCCCTTATTAACATATCTTATACCTATTCAGTCTTACCTTCTCCACTCCATCCTGCTCACCATTCCCAGTTTGATTCCTAAGAGATTACTTTTGTCATGTCAGCCATAGAAATAGAATTAGAAGTTATAGCATCATAGAGTTTTACTGCTGGACAAGACCTTATAGATTACTTAATTCAATTTGGTTTCTTTTTATAAATATGGGAACTGAGGCATAGAGAAGTAAAGAGTCTGAATCACACAACTCAAATCCTGAGCTAGGATTTGAACAACTTGAGCTTTTAAATCTACTTCTATTTTCACTGTACTATTATCATTTAGTACCATATGTAGGACTATTGCTACAACATTCCCAACAAATCGTCTCCAATAATTGGATATTTTATGCATTATTATTGAGTGAAAAACAAAACAAAACAAAAAACTTTATTCCTGTAAATTTCTATTGACCTAGTTTTTTCCCTTTCATATCCAAGCAGAAAACTCTAATCGCTTGTCCATATGATAACTCTTCATATTTTTAAAGCAAGCTTTTAAGCTGTCGTCATCATCATCATCATCATCACTGAGTCTAGTTTCTTCCAGGCTTACTTTCCTTCAATTGACACTTTGGATAGAGTTTTAAGTGTATTCATCATTTTGAATACCTCAAGTGGATAAGGAATAGTGGATAGGACAAGGAAACAAGAAGATCTGAGTTCGAATTTAACCTCAGATACTTAATAGCTGTGTGACCCTAGTCAAGTGACTAGGTCACTTGACTAAGTGAACTCTGTCTCAGTTTTTTCATCTGTAAAATGAGCTAGAGGAGAAAATGACAAAACACTCTAGCACCTTTGCAAAGAAAACCCCAAGTAGTGTCATGAAATGTTATATGCAACTAAAACAAATGAATGATAACATTTCTAGGATTTAAAAAAAAATCTTGTTAACAAAACTAATACAGCTTCTTCAGATTTAGAGCTGGAAGGGGGAACTAAGAGATCATTGAATCCAACTCCCTCATTTTACCAACAAAGAGCCAGAGACCTTTAGAGATTAAACCAATATCTTATAGGTAGCAAGTAGTAGAACCAGAATTAGAATCCTGGAATTCAGCCCTTCCTCACCAGTGCCTCTTGGCTTTCTTCATTATTTGGCCCCAATTTCACCTTATGTCAGAGGCTTTTTCCTCTGCTCTATCCACCCATTCTAACTACCAATAGTACTTTTTCTCTGAGATTACTTTCTGGTTATTCTGTCAATCTTTTGTATTAGAATACTCCTCCTCCATTAGAATATGAGCTTCTTTAGTATAGGGACAATATTTACATATATATGTAGAGTTTAGCAGAATACCTGGCACAAAGTAAGCACTTAATAAATGGTTGTTGACTTTTGCTTCAAATATAGTACTCCAATATGCCATATATATTTATTTACACACACATATACTGCTTCTCTGATGTATTATATCATCTATACTTATAGGATCTGTGTATTATATCTTTGATACTTAAAGGATCTGTAATTTTGTTCATGTGAGTGTGCTTTCCACTGGTAACAGATTAATTAAATTGATAGTTTTTAGAATTCTTGTAACCAAAAGATGGGCAGAGCCCAGCTTTATGGTAAGCTTTTCAATTTATCTAGGCTGATGCTTGACTAGATCTATACATATAGAATTTCTAGCTTGATAGGACCTGCTAGAACTTGTACTCTGTTGGCATAGCCTTTGAGAACTCAGGATCATCCCAAAACCATGATATGGCATTAGTCCACACACTTGCCTCCAAACTTATTTGCATGTGCTTTGTTTAATGTCTTTTATTTTTTTTAAACAAAGTGAGTAGAACATGGTAGTGGTCCTAGGTATTCTTGATAGATTTTGTGCTTTTTATCTACATCTCTGTACATCTCTGTCCAGGTAAAATGTTTAGACATTTAAGCTGGGAAAATGACTGAAGTCATCTAAATTATTAGTGTCTTCTTGGGGTTTTTTTTTATATACATATACACCACTTTTTCTTCATAGTTCTGAAAACAGTCTCTGGCATCACAAAAAGAATATAATTGATTTACTATATAAACATGAATGAGAGATAAGATAGGAGGTAGAAAGATAGAAGAGTAGGAAAAGGAATAAAAGTAAGGAGGTAGGAACAAAATGCATACCCCCTAATTACCCAAAGTTGTAGGTGTATAAAATAATAGTATTCCATAACATGCAATGTGATCCTGGCAGTTCTTCATTAGAACAAGCCTAAACTCAGAATGGTATTATATGAATTTGGCTTGAACTGTGTTCCTACTTCCCCTGGTACCTTTGCTCCAAATTCCTGCTTTTTCATCATGTTTGAAATGGCCTACCCAATTGCATATCAATCTCCTTAGGAGATTGTTTTACAAAATAATTCTCATCATCTTGTCTAATTTCAAATAGCCTTCTCATTAGTACACTTAGCCTCCTTTTTCTTCCTATTCATTATTTCTAATCTTCTAGTTCATCTGTTCCTTCTTTCTTTGTTCCTTAAACTAAATAAACCATTCAATAGTTCTTATGGGTCTTCTTCATAAAGTCAATTATATTTACTATGGTGGAAATTCTGACCAAGTGTCAGCATGTAAGTATTTGAATTATAAAACAGCAGTCTTCTCTGATAAGTGAGTCTGTTATATAAGAGGGGAACTAGTTAGAAGTCACAAATTGTACCTACAGCTTAGCTTTTTCATGTTCTTGCATGGTCACATGTATTCCTAGGCTAAGTTTGCATAGTGTTGTGAAGTATTAAAATAATTTGGAACAAAAAATAATCCTATTGTTATCAGCATTGCCTTTTTCTTTAGGTTGTTCCATTTATCTACTAGCCTATAATGCCTATAGATGTAAATATACACACATATATGTATACATAAAAACATGTATACATACTGTGAATTCAATATTCTTTTTTAATCTTTAGTACTTTCCTGGTTTTCTTCCTAGTCTATTTCCATTTATCCACAGATGACTTTTAAATCTATATATTTAGCCTAAATCTTTCTCTTTAGCTACATTGCAGACTACCTATTAGCTAGCTCTACCCTTTTCTCACTGACATTTTGAACTCAGCATATTCAAAATAAAACTCATATCCTCTTATTTTTGTTGAAGGTATCATCATCAATTTAATTTAAACAAGTGTTCACTGAGTCTTTCTATCTTGACACTTAAAGACCCTAATAGACTTGCTCTTGTCTATCTCTCCAGATTTACTTCACATTAATTCCTTTCTATATTCTGTATTCACTTTTTCCTGAACTTGGAATTTTGTTTTCTTTCATAACTTTACCAAGGTAGTATTTCTTATGCCTAGAATGTTCTTCCACTTTACATTTACATCTTAGCAAGTTTTCTCCTTAATTTAGTTAAAATAATACTTCAAAATATTTATGTTCATAATTTGTTCATCACCACACAAAGAGCTGCTTTGAATGGGCTTAGTGTTCTTTTCTTCTTTAATCATTTTGGGGTATAAGTCCCATAGAAGTACAGCTGAAGTAAAGGGTAGTATAAACAGTTTAGTGACTTTTTTAGTATACAGTCTATTCTCCCAGAATGGCAATACTACTTCATATGTCCACCAACAATGCATTAATGTGTTTTCCCATAGCCTCTACACAACATGTCATTTTCCTTTTTTGCGTGTTTGCATAACTTCTTCTTTTGACTATTATTATAGAGTTAGAATAAGGTAGATACTTCAGATGGGCCTTAAATCTACAGATTACTTTCTTTGTATACAGCTTCTGCCACCTCTGGGACACATGCTGGGACAAAGGAAGCTCAGGTTATTATCATTAGCCACATTTCCTTTTAGGCCTATTTTCTGAAAGAAGGGTAAGTGTATGATGCCCACAGTTACTTGGGAACAGGATGTGGGGAGAACATCAAACATATTAATATTTCATTCCAGTAAACACTTTTTTATTTAACAGTAAAAGCCCTTTTGTAAGCATGATTGCAAGCATGCCAAAACTTTGTTGTTGTGTCACCTAGTTTTTGAAAGGTTTATTGTGATTTAGATGGGCAAAAGCATATAAAAGGGTTTGAAACTTATAGCTAGCATTTATGTATATAGTACTTTCAAGTTTATGAAGCACTTTACAAATATTATCTTATTTGATCTTCACAATTATCCCCATTTTACAAATGAGGAAGCCAAGGCTTACAAAGGTTAAGTGATTCAATCAGGGTTTTAAGCTGGTAAGTATTTGAAATAGGATTTAAACTTACGTCCTCCTAATTCTAGGTGCCCTGCTATATTCACTATTCCATCTAGTGCCACATGAATGCACAAAAAAGACAATTCAGTTTTTCAGAGGCAAAATTGATCCTAGGTTATTAATTTTTCAAGGTTGGCACCAAACACTACTGGTAGAAGTAGATGGATGTAATTATAAAAGATTCCAGAAGCCTTGTATGTTACATATATGTATTTTATTCCAGAAATATTTTCTCAATCTCGGTTTCTTGTAATAAAGGATTGTTGTGATGTTCAAATGAGATAAGATAAATAAAGCACTTTGTAAACCTTAAAGTGCAATATAAATCTCATTTCTTCTTATTATTCCAACTTTGATATTTTGTCACAATTTTCCTTATTATCATGATCATTTTTTTTTACAGGCTAAAGAAGCCCTAGAAAATGGAGAAGTTCCTGTTGGGTGCCTCATGGTCTATAACAATGAAGTTCTGGCAAAAGGGAGGAATGAAGTTAATCAAACTAAAAATGTATGTTGCCTTACAGATATAATGATAATAAAGAGAGTGAAGGAACATGTGGGAGAAAGTGGGAGTATATAGAATCAGTTTTTTTAAAAGAAAAATCTCCATATATAGGTTCCTATACTTTGATGTTATTTTCATTTTGTCACCTTTTTTTAATGCTAATTCCCAATTAACACAAATAGTAAAGCTTGTAAAGTAGTCCCATCTATTCAAATTTGCATTATTCAAAGTTAGTCAAAATAATACTTCAAAATATAAAAATATGAATGGTTCCAGTCCCATAAAATATATGCAGTACAAAATTCTACTTCATGGGATTTATGACTTATTTATATCATTTACATATGAATGGTCTCCCAGCTGGGTCAGAACAGGAGCTCATCTTCCCTTCTGTACCTGTTTACTGCTGTAAATTCTACAGCCTTTTAGCATCCTCAGATTCTAATCCCAGTTCTTACATTTTAGTGTTCAGCTCTATAGTGACATCTGCAGTGGCACAATTAGCAATGACAATAGAGAAAGGAAAAGAAAAGGAAAGGAAAACCCTTATAATCTTTAGCTGAGCTTGCATTTTCCCAGAGTGTTTTACCTTTCTTGCTTTCATAGTGCATAATAGAATGTGACTCATCTTACAAGTGTCTATTCTACCCCATCCTACCTTAAGCAAGCACCTTTTAAGATCTACAGCCTCACTTCATGTTTCCACTTCTCTTAGGTGACCAGCATATTCTATTTTCACTCTCTAGTTCCTCTTGGAATCTTTAGTTCTAAAAGATGTGGGCAGTTTTTTTGTTAATGATTTCTTGAAACATGATATTTAGGTTGGCTCTTACTCTGTGTATCTGTCTCTCTCTTCATAATTCAGGAAATCCAATAAGTCTTACATTTCTTACTCCTTTTTGTGTTTTCTATGTTAGTTGTTTTTGCTGTGACATACCTTATGTATTTGTTCAGTCTTTTGATTTCATTTTAATATTTCCTGTTGTTCCAAGGAATCAATTTGGTTCATTCTGATTTTTAGGAAGTTTGTTGTTTGGGTTCGGTTTTATAACTCTTGTACCAATCTGTTATTTCCCTTTCCAATTCTTGTTTTGATAGTTCTCATTTCCCTCACCCCTATTTTTTTCCTTTAGTGTTCTCATTTTATTTATAAAACCATTTTAAACTTTTATTAAAACTCTTGCTTCATTTCTTCTAGGAGTTCTAGTTGATTCTGTGTCCAAGCTATGTTTTTCTTTAAGGCTTTACTTTGCAGGTGCTTGGGAATTACTTTCTTTTTGTAAGTTTTTGTCTTGAGCATCTCTGTTATCATGGTATCTTTTTATGGTGGGATTTTTAAAAATTGTTTATTCTTTCAGTCTTGCCTTTTGACTTTGGATTTGATGTTAGAGCTAGATTCTGTACTCTTCCGGAGGGAAGGTCTGGGCTTGCCCTATTGCTACTTTTTTGGTGTTGCATGTTATATTCTAGGTTCTCAGATATAGTTCAGATTGAGGATCTGCAAACTTTCAGTGCTCCAATATTATCTGATCCAAGACAAAATCTGATTATTGTCCTTCTGGTCTGAGGTCTTCAAATTGCTGAACTAGGTTTGAGTCTGAACAACAACCTATTCTGATTATTCCTCTTCAGGCTTCAGACTAGACTCAAAGTTGTAAATGAAATCCTGCTCAGCTCCTGGGTTCCAAGCCACACTTCTTCTTTCTTCTGAATTTGTTTCTTGCTTGATGCATAGGATGGCTCCCATTCCTTTTCCTATGCTATCTTATGACTGCTCCTTCGGCTAACATACTATTCTTAGGTATAGATCTCCTCCTCAGTCTACCTTAAATCTATGACCTAAAACTGGGTTGTGAGTCAATCAGCACACATGTCTATACCCTGGCTTAAGGACATGGTGCTCCAGCATGGGTCAAGTACTTCCTCTTGCCCTGGTGTATATCCTTTCCCTGTGTTTGATCACTCTATAAATGATCTACTCCTGTCCCCAGGGCCCACAAACCAGCTTTCCTGTTCTGGAAAAGTGACTCAATGTGATTTTTTTTTTAAAATTGGATTCCCTATCATGATTTGGCTTGGTGTATTTTTTAAAGATATATTTAAAGAAGGTTGGTTTGTTTTTTGTTTTTGTTTGTTTGTTTGAAGGAAGGGGGAGGGGAGAGCTCAATTATATTTCTTCCTGCTACTTTGCTTTCTTGTCTCTTTCTTCTTAGGCCATTGTCTTAAGGGAGAGTTGTCTTCCTTTAGACTGTCTTGCAGCTTAATTAACACCAGATCTTTAGGCCATTATTTGTATATAGTTCAAGTTCAGAACTACTTGTACTGCTGGACATCACAATCTGCAGGCAGATGCCCAGTCATCACAAAAACAATGTCCCTCCCCCAAAAAAACCTAAAATGACTTGTATTCAGACAGCCCTTCTACAGATTGCAAACTTTGCAGCCACTACACCTTAACCAGATTTGTTAGTGTCAATCTACTAGCAACAGACAAAGGCTGCCTGTATTAGGTCCAGTTATCTGTCATCCACATCAACAAACATCAAAGGAAAGAATGATTCTCAGATAGGCTTCTGCTCCTCTGCTTATGTCTGTGTCCCATATTTGTCATGGCAAATCACTAGTGGACTATAGGGATCTTTTCTAGACCTTATATACAGGTACCTGAAACTTTTGATGCCTGTCATCATCATAATGATAATAGCTAATTAGCATTTATGTAACACTTGAATTTGCAAAATGTTTTAAACATTGTTTCATCTGATTCTCACATCTGTGCTATTATTATCCCCATTTTACAGATGAAAAAAATTGAGGGAGATAGAGGTTAAATGACTTGCCCAAGGTCACATGGCTACCTTTGAACTCAGGACTTCCAGATTCTGAGTATGTATGGTGCTGCCTGACATGTTCAGTGACATAGAGTAAGGGCTTGAGAATGTAGTGGGGTCAGCCAACAGGTTGCTTCTTATAACCTTTTTCCACCAGTTCTTTTCTCTTCCTATTATATTTTGCCTTGATTCTGCTTCTGATTCCAAAGGTATGACGCCATTTTAGTCATGGTATAAATCCTTACTTCCTTCTTTGGGTTGGTCTTCTACTGTGACTAAGTTTGCCTACTTATTTGTGAGGGGAAATTTCTTACTCACTTCATTCTCACATTATCTCTGATCAGGGGCCTCAGTTTATTTTCCATTTCTGACTATACTGTTAAGGACTTCCAGATAAGGACACCTTATGCAGATCACCCTCAGTACAATGAGAAGATAGACTATATAAAGTAAGCCCTCTAGCAATACCTTTGATGCCATACCTTTTGTCTGGTACCATCTTATATTGCTGCCTATTCCTTATGCTTTATTCATCTATCTAGAGTATGTCTTTGTATATGAACTAAGATTTCTGCCTTCAGTTTTTTCTTTCCCTAATTTAAACATAAGCAATACTCTGAGACTTTATTTTGCAGAACTAGCAATATCACTAGTGATAAATCTTGTGATCTACCAATGTGGATTTCCATCTTCTTATGTCCCACTTAACCACTGAGCTGATAGGCCCACTTTAAATAGATACTATTTCTTCTGAGTCTTCATTTTTACCACTACTAGTTTTAGATGGTTAAAAAGAATATCTTATTCAAGATATCAGAGACCAAGATCTAGAATGAACCTCTGAAATCAGCTATTCCAACTTTATACCTGACCAAAAAAATCCCTTTTAAAACATCCCCAACAAATCATCATTTTATCTTGACTCGGTGAACTCCATGGAGAATCCACTATCTCTTGATGAAACCCATTCTTTTTACTTTCAGATAGTTCTAATTTTTAAGAATTTTTCCATCTATAGAACAAAAATCTTTCTCCAGCTTCTCATCAATGCTACTTGATCTTCCATCTGCTTAGAGTACATTCCCTTTTCACCTTCAAGGATCTTCCTTCATAACAGCTTAAAACTCATTTTCTACAAGAGGCTTTTTATAGGTACTCACACTTACTCTCACCAACCTGTACGTACCTTTCCTCTGAGATTACATCCTGTTTATACTGTATGTAACTTGTATGTATATAGTTATATGCATGTTGTCTCCTCTCTTAGAATATGAGTTCCCTGAAGGCTAAGACCAAATATTTTCCTTTTTTTTAAAATAACTTTGCTTAAGAAAGTAGAAGTGCTTACTAAAATCTTGTTGACTGGCTGACCAGTTTGACAAGGAAAACAGATCTCTTTTTTCCCTCCATATGGCAATTCTTCATATATTTGAAGACAGCCTTCATGTCCCATATAAACTTTTTCTTCTGCAGATTAAATGTCCCACTCCTCTCCAGCATTCTGACTGACTTCTTTTGAACATATTCCAGGATAAAACGTAATCTTAGGAACCGAACACAATACCCTAGGTATCACCTAACTTCTCTTTGTTTGGGAAAGCATGATTCAAAAGATCCCTAAACTTGTATCAGTGTTTTTTGGCTATAATATCACATTGATGACTCATTTGAGTTTGCATTTCACTAAAACTTCCAGATCATTTCCACATGAACTGTTGGTTTTTGAAGTTGATCTTTTTGAACCCAAATGTAAAGTTTTTATTTATCCATATTACAACTTATTCAGTTTTCTGCCCCCCTCCCCCCTTTTTTTACCCTATCAAGATCTTTTTGGATCTGAATTTTGTCATTTATTGTAGTAAGTATCCCAACAAGCTTTGTGTCATTTGCAAATTACTTGATATATGACTTCATTTTAATCTGATAGAACAATGCAGAGGATATTGGCTCTTCATTAAATTCCTCCTTCCAAGTGACACAGACTCACTAATCTTTGGGTGCAATTAGTTCCCATTCCTCTTATCTGTATTATCATCTAACACATATCTACCTTCTCAACAAGCAGAGAGACTTTGACAAATGTTTTCCTGAAACCTAATCTTTTACACTGTCTCGAATTTTCTTTGCCTCAAATTCATCTGTCAGTGAAGGAAATTGGGCTAAACAATCATTTAGCTTCTTTCCAATCATAAATTCTATTATTTTGCAATTGTAAAATAAAACATTTTTCTCATTGTATGACATAAAAAATATTCTAAATAATTGTTATATGTATAACTCACATTTAAATCATGCTTTCAAGATATTGTACTAAATCATTGCTTTTATTTAGAAAATTTATATTTTACACAAGGTCTAATTCTAAAGATAGGTTAAATAATGAAACTATATTAAATTAAATATAGATTTGCCTAGAGTGAGAGATCATGAAAATCTAAGAACATATTTGAAACTGGGGCATAAGCTTATGAAAATTTCATAGTTCCCTTGAAATATTCAGAACCATTGTTTTCAAATCCTTTCTTTTGAACTATATCTTTTTTATATGAGTTTAATCGATTTTTTCCCCTTGAGTGCTTGGCTAAAAGAAAAGTCTAAATCAAATAGAATTTTGTGGAATTGCAGATTTTCTTTTTTTTATGTCATGATTATAGTTATATGGTGAATGAATTTATTATTAGTTGGTCTGAAAGACTTGAATACCTTTGTTAACAATTTTGAAAAAGCAAGGCATTATATTCATAAGATATGGGAATATACATCAAGAAATGATTATAATGTGTTACATTTTTGTTAACTTGAATATAAATAAGTAAAATAACAGCTTAATGAATGTAAGTATCCAATAAAAAGAAAAATATTTTTTTTCTATTCTTAGGCTACACGACATGCAGAGATGGTTGCAATTGATCAGGTCTTAGAGTGGTGTCATCATTATGGTAAAAGTCCTACAGAAGTATTTGAACACACTGTATTATATGTTACTGTGGAGCCATGTATAATGTGTGCAGCTGCCCTTCGCTTGATGAGTATCCTTTTACTTTGTGAGATTGTGCCCTTGTCCCTTTCATGTTACCACAAAAGTGTCTGGATGCATGTCCCTTCACTATATACAAAAAGTTAAAATATCATGAAACATTTAATTATAAAAAGCCATATTTTGTTTTTTTCAAAAAAAATTGGAGAATTCTTACAAATAAAATTTGACTATTTGCTTATAAGTCAATTAACTGCTTAAAGAAACTAAAAGCATAAAAACTTTAAAGTTAGTCTATGGGGAGCCAGTGCCATCTAATGGTAAATCATAAATAAAAATAAAGCACCAGTGATATTATAATCTAAATCAATATGAAAACATAAGATTTTAAAATAATGTTTTACAAACTTAATTGTTATATATTCTTATTCATTGAATTTTCTAAAAAAAATAGTGAGCAGGAAAACTGACTAGAAGGACACTAACAACCTTTTAATATAAAAGATTCAAAATTTCTTAGTTTTATGTATTTTTGTTTGTCCATTTTACCATACACACATAATTACATCATTTTATTTTAATTACCTACACCGGTGTGTGAGAAAAACACACAGTTCACAATTCCTAAGTAATGAACAAGTTAGAATTATAAAAAATTCACAAGTGGGAGGAACTTTAAAATTCATCTATTTTAAAAGTATTTTATTTTTTTCCCAGTTAACATGTCAAGAAAATTTTTAGCATTCTTCTTTTTTATTTAATAGTATTTTATTTTTTCAATTACATATAGTGATAGTTTTCAACATTCATTTTTGTATGATTTTGCATTCCAAATTTTTCTCCCTTTCTTTCCCCAAGACAGCAAGCAATCTAATATAGGTAATACATGTATAATAATTCTTAACAAATTTCTATATTAGTCATACAGAGAAAGAAAAAACAGAACAAAAGCAAAAAAAACATGAGAAAGCAAAAAAAATAAAACAAAAAGCTGAAGATAGGATGCTTTGATCTGTATTCAGTCTCCATAGTTGTTTCTCTGGCTAAGAATGGCATTTTCCATCCCAAGTCTCTCAGAATTGTCCTGGATCACTGTATTGCTGAGAAGAACTAAATCTATCCTAGTTGATCATCATACAATATTATATGCTCTTATTGTTTATAATGTTTTCCTGGTTCTGCTCACTTTATTCAGGATCACTTCATGTAAGTCTTTACAGGATTTTCTGAAATCTGCCTGCTCATCATTTCTTATAGCACAATAGTATTCTATTATATTTATATACCACAGTTTGTTCAGCCATTCCCTAATTGATGGGTATTCCCTCAATTTCCAATTCTTTGCCACCACAAAAAGAGCTGCTATAAGTATTTTTATACATATGGATCCTTTTCCATTTTTCATGATCTTTTTGGGATACACTTCCAGTAGTGTTATTGCTAGATCAATGGGTATACACAATTTGATAGCTCTTTGGGAATAGTTCCAAATTACTCTCCAGAATGGTTGGATCAGTTTTCAACTCCATCAACAGTAGAGACCTAATTTTCTCATGTTCTCTCCAACATTTATCAATTTCCTTTTTTGTCATAATGGCTATTCTTAAGGTATGAAGTAGTAAGTCTTAATTGTTTTAATTTTCAGTTCTATAATTAAAAATGATTTAGAGTGCTTTATATGCCTATACATAGTTTTGGATATCATCTCTTTTAAAGAGAATGAAACAGAAATCCAGGTTTTTGGATAATTTTTCCAAGAGTCATCATAGTCTCTTGGAAATATATCTAAGACTAGAATCCAGGTTTCTTTGATGGAATGATTAAATATTATAGTAAATTGATTTAATATATCATAAATTATCCTAGTTAGAACTTGTATCCATATCTTTGACTCCAAATTCTATATTTGAATAACTTTTAGTTATCTTTATTTTTAATGCCAAGTGTTATTCTAAACACTTTGAAGGAAAGGAATATTTCATTATTCTCTGTATCTCTAGCCTTTAGCCTATGATTTTTAAAGATTCACAGACACTCTGAGTTGGAAGAGACTTCAAAGACAATTTAGTCTAGTACATAACTAAATGGTATTCCCCTCTACAGGATGCCTAATCCAATCTTTATTTGATGATCTCAATTGATGACCCTTATTGAGGGTGATCCCAGTACCTCCTGAGAACCTACTCTCTCCATTCTGTTTTTGGATAGCTGTGTTAAAAAAAATTCTCCTTAAATCAAGCTTAAATCTGTTTCTTTTCAATTTCTATACATAGTACCTAGTTCTGTGTTCAGGAATATAATAGAATAAGTCTAATCTTTTTTCCCTCCATGATAACTCTTAAAATGATTATTCAGCCAATTCAGTTCACCTGTTTTTAACCCATATTTCTCTATTTCTTCCCAATAAAAATAGATGACGAGCTTTGAAAAAAGCTTTATTGGGGCAGCTAGGTGGCGCAGTGGATAGAGCACCAGCCCTGAAGTCAGGAGGACCTGGGTTCAAATATGGTCTCAGACACTTAACATTCCCTAGCTGTGTGACCCTAGGCAAGTCACTTAACCCCAATTGCCTCAGCAAAAAAGCAAAAAAAATGTTAGACTAAAAAAAAAAGCTTTATTGAAATCTAACTATATTCTGACTGTGGAATTCTGATCTATAGTAAGTATTAAAAGAAAGGAAGTAAGTTAGTCTAACATAACCTATTGTTTTATGAAACCATACTGTCTCTTGGTGATCACTTTCTTTTCTAGATGAACAAGGACCATTCCATTAACAATATGTTCTAGAAATTTTCCAGGAATTGGTCACATTCGCAAGCCTATTGTTTTTAGACTTTTCCTCATTTCTTTCTGAAAATCGTGTCAACATTTGCTTTTCTCCAATCCTGTAGTATTTCTCCTGTTCTTAAAATCTTTCAGAGATGAGTGAGCATGGTTTGACAGTCATGTGTACTAGACCTTTTAAGCATTTGGGGATATAGATAATCATAGCTTGCTTGCTTATACCCTTGCCACTTATCTTTTGTTCTATTTTCTAGTGTTAAGATTATTCTACAAGACGGACAACAAACAGAATTATATTTTCTCTATTGTCTGTAATCATTGTCCCATTCTGTAAGGACAATGGGGCAATGTCTTAATTGATCTTGTTCTTGAAATAGTAAAAAAAAAAAGTCTTTCATAGCTCATTTAGTAGTCTCTTATAGACTGCCACTCTTTTATGTTCCTTTTTCAACACTTGATCTTGCTTTCATCTTCTGTATTTATCTTTATACATGAATTCCTTATTCACCCACATTGGCTACATTAGACTTTACCTACTTTTCTTCCTTATTGCAATTTTTTTCTTTTTAAGTCTTCAGATTTTCATTTTTAAGAAATTCAGATTGCTCTTGGGCATACTTTCCTTATATAATTTAAGATCATGAGATTATACATCACCTTTCTTTGAAGCCTTTAAATCTATGCTCGCAAAACATAATATATGTTTTAGATTACACATGACTCCTCTTATATCTGAACTCTAAAATAGATTGATTCTTATTTTCTCAAAGTTTACATCATTCAACAGTTGTCTTTTTCTTGATTTCTAGTATCAGGTCCAGAATAACAGTGTTCTTCCTTGCTTTGCCTTTTAGAAGAATAACATTATAATTGATGAGCCCAGAATTTATTAGCTGGCCTGCTCTTGATAGAGAAATAGTTCCAACAGGTTTCCAGATAATTGAAGTCTACATTTGCTACTAATTCATGACTCTCTTCCAGGCTTGTGATTTGTTTGGTGAATTCTTTATCATATTTACCTTCTCTGGGTAGTTTATGATATATTCTCATAATAATATTGCTTCCTGTTTTTCCCCTGTTGATCTTAATCTGATTCCTACATTTCCTTATATGAGCATATATTCTAAACCTAAAATGTTATTCTTTATCTTTTCTCTTTTATCTATTTTCTTCCTTCTCAATGAGGCATAGCCTTATATAGCTAAGATCTAGGCATGGGTCTCGTGTCTCTTAAGTCCCAGTGATCTTTCTGAATTCAGATATACCTCCTTACTATAGGATCTCATCTACTTTTTAAAATTTATCCATGCTTTCTGCATTTGTGTATAATTATTTGTAGTCACGGGTTTTTGTTACTGACTCCCTTAATTTTGACTCTTGTGAACTACTGGATCTCTCTACTGCTATTTTTTTCTATGTATTTTCTAGGATATCTGTTCTGACGGATATATGTAAGCAATTTTCTTTCTCCTCCCTTTTAAATTTAAAGCCTTCTTGATTTAATTTGCAAGACTCCAGGTAACTATATATGTTGTTACACCTTTTAAAATGAATGCTATTTCAGAACAAGAGCTGATCATTCCTCTTTTTAAAGGTGTGGTCCATAATTTTAGATTCCATTTTCAGATACCATCTTTTTAGTCAGCTGTTTACTTTGCAAAGCTACTTTTCTCTTTTAGAGTCTCATTCAGATGATAAAAGTTATAGAAACTTCCCTCCCCCCATTTTTCTATGGTCTTTGCTTTCCTGCATAGGACTTCATAATCCTTAGTTATGTTTTTGACTTTTCTTATGGGATCATTTGATTCCACATGAATTATTAGAAATTTTTAATGACTATCAGGTTTCATTAATCTGGGTATATTCTCCATCACATCCTGGATTCATGCACTGAAACAATAGCAGACATCACTGTTATTCATTTCAAGATGACAGATAACTGTCTCAGTGCTCCTCATCAAAGAATCACAAACCATCACTTATTCCTCTAACTTATATTAGATGATCCCTTTTTACATGCCACCTGTAAGTTCATGTCTTATTTACCTGGAATACCTTGATGGGGTACATTAAAATTTCATATTATCTGATTTCAACTAGGTCTTCACTGTAGCAAGGCAGTCCTTTTATTCCTCCTTAATTGATTTCCTATTTAAGTCCATACAGAACTATTTCAAATTTTCTCTCTCCTTTTCCAGCTTCTCACATATACCCATCATCTTGCCTCTTACTTTATTGGGAAAATTAAGGTTATTTGCATGAATTTTTTCTTTCTCTGTTCTCAACATCTCAAAACCCCTTGATACCATTTCCTACTCTCTCTTCCTTTTTTCAGTCTCTGAGAAGAGGTAGACTTTTTCTTTTCCAAGTCTGCTTCTTCTACCTTTATACTTGATTTTATTCCTTTCCATATTCTCCTTAATCATCCCTTCATTCTCTCAAATCTTCAACTTTTCCCTACCTACTGGTTTCTTCCTTGCTGCCTTCAAACATGCCCTTAAAAATCACTATACTCTACTACTTCCTTAAGCTAGGATCCTATATCTCTTCTCCCTTTCTTAGCCAAATTCTTTGAAAAAAATGTCTTTCCAAATGCCTCTACTTTCTTTTCAATCACTTCTTGAATATGTCAGAGTAGCAGGATGGAGTACTGAGAGCTCCTCCTCACTACCCCTCTTCCCTACGACCTCCAAACATTAAAAAAAAATGCACCAAACCAAATCCTGGTCAGGAAGTGAAAAAAATCACACTCAATCATTTCTATATTCCAGGTTGGCATAGAGAGAAATGGAGATTAGCAGATAGTAGGGATAGAGTCTGTCCAGGAACATATTGAATAATACATTCAAATTAAGGAAGAAACTGTGTTCCAAGGAAAGAAGGGGCAAATCTGTGTTTGTTATAGAATAAGTGCCAACTGGAAGTTCTGTTGTTCACTTCTTAATTCTGAATCATAGATCTAGCACAGGTAGTTAAGGGAACCTTTATCTAAGGATAGCAGTCCACGGTAAGAAGATGTAGATCCTATCCTGTATATTGAACAAGGAGAAAGCTCAGAAGCAAGTAGCATGAGTAGAGAAAGGTCTTAGTTCCAGCTTTTAGTCCAATTTGAAACCTGCAAAGGAATAACCAAGGCATTCCAGGGTATTCCAGATCAGAGGGAAGTCTACAGTTCTGTTACTCTGAACTAGCAAAAGTTTCTAGCTGACTGCCACTGGTTGAGTCCAGCAGCACTTTAGTGTTGCCCAGACTCAAACGTAGGTCAGGAACTTGCAGAACTCTGGTTAAGGGGATAGTGATCAGACTTTGCTTTGCATCAGACCACTATGGGGTGACTGAAAGCTTGCAGAGCATCAGCTTGAGCTTTCCTGAGAATTTGGAATAAAAAAGCACTCAATACTCTTAGAAATCAGCAGCAGAACCAGCCCATACTTTTCTTCCAAAAGTACACAGAACATGTTCCTTACATAAAGCTTGGAATCAGAAAGACAAGAAGAATGAATTTTAAAAAGTCCCACTACAAAAGGCTTTCATGGTCACAGGGATGATCAAGACAACTCAAAAAAAAGAGAATGACTAAAATATCTACAAGCAAATTGTTAAAGAAAACCATACTTTGAATCCAAGTTCAACTAGAATTCCTTAAAGAGATGGAACAATAGAGAAAAAAAAATGAAATGAGAACTACAGAAGGAAGAATTGGAAACGAATTTAATAGCTTGATATGAGTGTATAAAAACCTTTCCTAAGCAATAAACTTCTCTAATGGATTGATTTGAAGCCAATGGATTGATGTGATTCCATGGAATAACAAAAAATGTTAAGATAAAGTCAAAAGACTGAAAAAAAAAATAGAAACATATATATCTCATGGTAAAACCCACTGACATGGAAAACAGATCAAGGAAGAAATAAATTTTCTAAGTACTTTATTAAGTAAAGTAGATTTTCTAAATACTATGACCTCCTTTCCCTTATAAAACCCCTTACATATAATATTTCAAGAAAACTTAAACTGTTCAGATCTCTTGGAAACAGAAGGCATAATAGAAATAGAATCTACCAGTCATCTCCTGAAAGATACCTCAAAATGAAAACTTTAAGGAACATGATAATCAAAATCTGGATTTTTACTTCTGCTACCGGCAGCCAGAAAGAAAGAATTCAAGTATTTAGGAGTCACAGTCAGGATCACACAAATTTTAGCAACCACTATTATGAAGAAACATAAAGTTTGGAATTATTAGAAAGCAAAGCATGTAGGCTTACAGCCAAGAATTTCTGGTCCAGTAAAACTAAGTATAATCATGGTCGGGGTTGGGGGAGAGAAAGAAAATATAAGGGAAAGAAAATAACTTTATTGAAATAGAGGACTTCCAAGATTTCTTGATGAAAAGACTAAAGTTGCATAGAAACTCTGAAGTTGAAAAATAGGAATAAAGGGAAACCTAAAAAAAAGTAAACCCAAACAAATGATTAAACAAAAATAAACTGCTACCATTTAATAACAAAAGATAATATACATGATTCCTTGGAACTTTATCCTAATAATGGGCCACAGAATGAGTTTAGTTAGAAGGCCTATGAGTAATTTTGTTATATCTTGATGATCTTAGAATAAAGGAAAGAGAGAAAAAGAGGAATACTCTTGGGAGGGGACAGAAAGGAAGATTTAGAAAAAAAATACTCAATCTCATAATTATCATAGAATTTGGTTGTACAAGTAGAAGTCTATACAAACAAGGAGAAAAGTAGGTGAAATGTATGATTCTTGGGCTGCACTCTTACCTGAACTGATCAAAGAAGAACATGTATAGAATTGGTACAAAAATACATTTAATTTTAAGAGAAATAGAGGATGGGGAAAAAGAAGGAAGGAGGAATTAGAGAAAGGGTATATTAAAAGAAGGATTGATGCTCAGCAAAACCGATTGTGTAAAAAATATTTAATTCTTTTAAAAGTGTCAAAGACTTGGAATCTGGATGGGTACCCTTCAAGTTGGGAAATGACTGAACAATCTATATATATGATGAAAAGATAAAGAAATATAAGGAATAAAGGGAATACTTTCAGACAAATCTGAGATTTATACAAATTACAGAGTAAAGTGAATAGTTCTAAAAGAACAATTTATACAATGACAATAATATTGTTAAGACTGAAAGATAGAAATTCTGATTAGTATAGCGATCAATCCAAAGAACTAATGTTGAAACATGTTACCTGCCTCCTGATAGAGAGATGAAAGATTCATTTTGCAGAATGAGACATATCCACACGTTTCTGTATCTGTCAAAAGAAATGGAGTCCAATAGAGAAATATAGTTCTTTTTATCCCTTTATACTTAGTTTAAACCATATTAATTTGTACTTGTTTATATTTTACTAAATGTTTTTAATTCCTTTTTTATTTTTATATGCTTTATTTATGAGGTACTTATGTACAATATGTCTCCTATCTCCAAATTGTTGATATTCTCCCCACAGCTTATGAAGATATTATGTAGGTAGAATAATTCCCAAGTGGCCCCCACTTTACCATTTCTTCCATGAAGGTTTTCCTGATCTCCTGTGTTGGCAAAAACAAAATCAAAAAACATTCCTTTGAAGAGCTTCTAATATATTGTCTTGTATCTCTGTATAATCATTTATCATAAATTATAATTATCTGTGTATGTGTCTTTTCCTAATAGACCAAATGCTTTATGATGGATATCTTTTCTAAACTTTGTCTCTGTCCCAAAGTCCTACAAAGTTCTCTGCAAAACTTTAGTTTAGTAAATATTAGATATTTAGTAAATATTAGAGTTAGTTTAATTAAGTTGAATTGACTAACTGGAGGTGAAGACATATTTAAACTTCATTCTGTTTAAGACCTTAATTCTTTCACACAAATCCCTCTAGTTGTGTATGGCTGCCAAAATGAACGATTTGGAGGTTGCGGCTCTGTTCTGGATATTGCCTCTGCGGACTTACCAAATACAGGGATCCCCTTCAAGGTAAAATCAAAAAAGATGGTCTCTTCCTCTTACTGAAGTGTTACTTTTCTTTTAGCTTGACAGTTGTGAATAGTTACTCTTGGTGACTGGTAGATTCCAAACAGTCATGAGCTTCTTTTAAAAGAAAAAGAACTTCATGATTATCTATTCCAGTTCTTATCCTTGTCTCTGGGTAGAACTACAGAGAAGTTACTTCTGATAAACAGGTATATAGTTTATTCTTCACAGTGAAGGAGATTTTACAACCTTCCTTGATAATCCAACATAGTTTCTAATTGTGCTAGTTTGTGTGTTTAGGAGTCCTTCATTTTTGTAAAGACTGATGTTTACAGAGTCTATGTTAGTGTTGTCATATCTGCAATTTATGGTTCTTAACACATTAAATTCATATCTGGCTTAATCTATATTAGTGATAATTTATGGTGAATATAGTATATCCTTGTTCAATTTAAACCATGTGTGTTCTATTTCCATACACTGATGATATTTCACAGAAATCAATCACTTGTACTTCCAAGTTAGGTTTCATGTTTTTCAGTTTTTTTCTAATTGAAATTTCCTCCTAGCTAAACCATACTAACTTAACTTTTTCTCCACCATTCTAATTTCTAATTGTTTGATCTGTCTTCGTAAGTTAAAAAATAAAACAAAATTAGTAACAAATCTCTTTCACAGTCTCCTAATTCTTATTAACTTTCCTATATGAATCTGACGATGATGTAGATTAGGGGCTTAATGCAGTGCAGTAAAAATTCTATAGATCAAAAATCGAATTTCAGTTGAAATTCTTATTTCCAATTGAAATTTGGCCCAGCCATGCTAATTTTAATGATGTAGATTTACTTCAAAGTTCTCTAAAGTTGTACTTCCTAAAAAAAATCAGTAGTTATGTTATAAAGGATTAAATCTTGGATAAATTGGAAAATCTGTGAGATAGAAAATTTGAGTGTAGGAACTGTGGGCTTTTCTAACAATCAGTGATTATGTATATAAAAGAATAGAATACACGATTCTTTGTCTATGTCCTTCTGAAGTTAAATTGTTATGGAAGGAAGAAGAACAAATCATACAACTTTATTTAAACTTCATTTAAAACATTCCTAATGGTTTGGGTTTTTTCCATTTCTTCCCTTTCACTTCTATTTATTTCTCTTTAAGAACATTATAAAATTTCTTGATAGAATTTTGTGCAATTGGCTTATTCTCTCTCTCATTTCTGAGACATCGGGTATAGAGCTCAAAGTTTCTGAAAAGAGAAGGAAGAATTCTTGGATGTTGAATATGGGTGGAACCTCACATGAACATGTATATGTAACCATATGTCTGTGTGCATATATGCTTGCATTGTATTTGTATTTTTTTAGTCTGAAAAACAGAGTTCAGTTATAGCATAGGATTTATGACCATATTGGCTTAAAAACAAGAGTTGGAGTTCAGATATCTAAAATCCAGGAAATTCTGACAGCACACTTTTGCCTAGGAAATTCTGCCAGCATACTTTTACCCCTGGCCTCTCTCCAGTAAGAGACCACCAAGACACCTGGGAATTTTGGCTTTGCTTCTTTTTTTCTGGATTGTTAGGCATATTACTGGCCTTAGTGTGATGGCTATGTTATAAGTGACTTGTTGATCCACTCTTTGAAAAAGAATGTAGTTAATTTTAATATCATACAGCTGGCACAATTGTCATCATTAATATTGCTTTGTTTAAAATGCATATTTTACAATTTAATAGGACTATCCTGTACCTATGATGCCTACATGAAGGAAGCCCTTTTATGCTTTAGACATAGAAATTCACAACATGAACATATAGTGCTTAATGTCCTTAAGAGCAAAAGTGCATTAGTATTCCACCTCTCTGGGTATATCTCTATTTTCCTTTGCTATTGTCATATAGGAAATGTTAAAAAAAATTCCTTGTTATTTGAGAAAGTGCCAATTGTTGTAGAACTTGAGTTTGTCCCTTTGTCACCCCAAAGCAGACAGTCTTTAAATATTACTTGGCCTTGTGTACAATGGTTTACTGTGTCGATAGCCATGATCTCTCCTGAGTAACAGTGTTTTGAGTATAGAACTTACCAGTTACTGCTCTCTTATTTATAGGAGTGTTTGTGCATATGCATGGGCACCAAAAATTTAGGGGGGATTAGAGAAGGAAAGGAGGGGTGGTGCTCATCATTTCTTCCTGGTTTAACTTAACCGGAAAGAGATGTTGATTAAGTTCTATGCAACATTCAGCTTTAATTTGAGAAGAAAAGAATAAAAGAGTAGTATAATGTGGGGAGAGGGAGAGGAAGTAAATAAGGAAGGATAAAATCAAGTTCCTCCTGCCTACCTTTAAAAACAAAACAAAACAAAACAAACAGTGGCACCATTATTCTCCAGGTCACCGAAGTCAAAAAAAAATCTTAGGGTCATTCCTGCCTCTGTCTTCAATAATAAGATCACAGATTTCTCACATCTAGTTATTTATCAAGGCCTGCCAGTTTTTTCCTCAGAAATGCCTCCCACCTATGATCTCTTTCTACAGTTTTAACTCTAGTGAAGGTCCTAATTAGCTCCCACTTGGATTACTTTCTGGCTTTCCTAACACCAAGTTTTATTTCTTTAGTTCATTTTGTATAATGCTGCCAGGTTGGTCTTCCTTAAAATACATTTTCATCATGTTACTTTTCTGCTCAAAAACAAAACAAAAACCCCCCCCAAAACCTGCAGTGGCTTCTTATTGCCCTCCACTTTTTATATTTGGAGGTATTATTTCTCATCACAATGGGAGTGCAGATCCATTAAGCAATTGCCATTTCCATCCCTTTCTGAATAGCTCAGCTCAACCCATGAAGCCCTCTTTAGCTTTCTATATCAAATTCAAGCACATATGGCATTCAGTACTCTATTTACACAGCTATTTTATATTCTACTGCTTTCTAACACATTCCCTTTGCTATAGTCAGGCTGTTCTTCTCACTGCCCTTCCCCACCAAAAGAACTCCCCAAACAAAAACATCCAATCCAAGCCTTTTTTGCCCCTTGCTTTTGCTAATGCTGTTATTCTTAATTGAAGTAGTCTCTTATATCTTTTCAATCATATCCCATTTTTTGAGGCCCATCTCAAGTTTCATCTCTTCTATAAAGTTTTCTCAATTATTCAGCATTTATTTTCCCAGATTATGCGTTCTTTTTTGTACTTATAACTAATTCTTCTGTTGAGTGCCACACAATATGGGATTTAATTATTTATTGTTTGCTTCATATATGCTAGTGTCTTTCCACCTAAATTGTTTGGACACATAGTAGTCAGTACATCATTAATTGATTGATATATTAAATTGAGGCAACCATGATACCATTTTGGAAAATAAGGAAAAAATAGAGAAGAGTTTTACCTTTTTTTTTTATGTTTACATTTCCAGTGACCTCGGATGCTAAATGTACTATTATATTTAAAATGGCTGGTGGAATTCTTGGAATATAATTTTCTTCTAGTCTTCAATAAGATATGTTTTCATATTTCTTTCTCATTTTTCTCATTTCAACAGTGCATTCCTGGTTATCAAGCTGAGGAAGCAGTGGAAATGCTAAAGACCTTCTATAAACAAGAAAATCCAAATGGTTAGTTTTCTCAGAGCATGCATTGAAGCAAGTCAACATAAAAAATTCTGATATTGACATACTTACTGATTTTTCTTTTTCTTCTCCACTACTTCTGTAGCACCAAAATCAAAAGTTCGGAAAAAGGAAGGTCACAAATGTTGAACTTCATCTGATAGAAGACCAATAGAAGATCAATCCTTAATAGTTACCTCAACAAAATTCTTGAAATGGAAGCATTTAACATGACTAAATCAATTATCTATGGTCCATCCATACAAACCAACCTAATGTTTCACACATTCAACTTTTTTTTCAATTCCATTTTTGGAATGGTTTTCCTTCTTATCTCTACCTCTCAAAATACTTTGTTTCTTCAAGATTCAGTTCAAGTCCCATCCTCTGCAGGAAGTCTTTCTTGATTCTCCCAGCTAGAAGTGCCTTAACATCTTAACAAAGGATACCTTGTACTTACCTTGTATGTGTCTTATTTATAAATATATATGCACATGTTGTACATTAGAATTTAAGCTTCTGGGGGTGGGGTGGGGACTGTTTTGCTTTTCTTTTGTATCTCTAGCAGATAGCATAGTGCCTGGCACAGAGTAACTGGTAAATAAATGATGGTTTATTTTAATCAGTTGAAATGTCCTTTGACAATATGCTACTCCTAGCTTCCATGGGAAAATATTAAAAGATAAGAAGCAGAAAAAGTTTTTTTCAAATAAGGAAGAAAAAATTATGTAGCTGACTTGAAAGGTTTTGGCCTAATAACGTTTAAAAAGTTAAGTGTTAGGAGGAGAACTTTGAAAAAAATTGGGAAAAATTGAGAATTGGAAGAACAAATTCCAGGTTTTAGTTATTTATCCAGATTCTCCTTCAGGTTGCAAGAGAAACAAAATCAAGAATAATTAAAGAGAATATAAAAAAGATTAAGATAAGGAATAGAAACTAAAATAGATTTAATAAGAATAAGGAGTATAGTTAACAACACAAAGCAACATAAGTAACAAAAGATCAGTGAAAATACTAGTGAGTTGAATAAATTAATAAGAGTGTTGAGGGGACAAATTGGTGAAACTGACATGAGATTTGGACAACACTAATGGGAAGGTGGATGTGTGGTCATGGCTATGGAGTTGTTGAAACAAAAGAAAGGACATTGAATAAGGTTGTCCAAAAATTTTTAGCCAGGTGCTTATAGTTGAGGTGTAAATACTAATAAATGTTTTTAAGAAATAAGGCTAAAAATCTCAACAATTAAGGAGTGTAGGGGAAATTATGTAGTAACTACCAAAGAGTGTGAAATGTTTGTATTTCTGCCACAAATAAGTGACTTTTATTTATGTTTCAGGTGAGGCTCTGAGAGGACTTAAAGAACATCTCTTTGCACCCTGAGTTCTTAGAGAGAGTGAAGAATTCCTAAAAGAAAGAAAAGGATGGTTTCAGTGGTAAAGGAAGGGATTCCTTGGCAAGACGATAAAGAATGGGAAAGTGTTACACAGAGAAGAGACATTTGATATCTGTGCAGTGAGAGCTCAGTACAGATGTGATGGTCTTTCTGAAGAGGAAGAAGCTTCTTTCAAGCTTCTTCTTCCTTCCAAGAGTAATAAAGTAGATCCACAAAACATAAATGGGAATGAGATTATCTAGTAAAAGAAGAAATGTAGTGGTAGTGGGTGATTTTCCTGCCCACAGATCATCTATTTGTTAATCTGATAACAATGGTAAGATCTGTATCTAAGATCTGGAGCATGTATACAAGATATAACAGAGAACCTCCCGAAACTTAACAAAAGGAATAACTTCTAGTTATTAACATGGGCACAGATGACACTTCTATATATAATCTAAAAAGTATTGCCAAGAATTGTAGTCTTGGGCAAGAAACCAAAGGCCAAAGGGCTTCAGGATTGCAGAATAGAAGATTTAATCTGGAAGGTGAATAGCTAGCTTAAAAAATGGTTTTTGAGACTGGGATTTGGATTATCATGGTTAACAATACGGTGTTGACAGATTTCTAATGAGAGGCAGAGTACATTTATCAAAGACTGGTAAGAATATGTTTACCAGTTGTCTTGAAAATCTAATCAAAACTGCTTTAAACTAATAAGGATGGGGAAGAGAAAAGGCAATTTATGTAGTATCCTCTCACTTGTTTTTGTCCTTCATTCTTGAAAAGGACTAAGACCTCAGGGAGGTGATGCCATGACCTGCAAGTGAACTGGATTTAAGTGAAGGGAGAGCTGCAAGGTCAAGAATGACAACTGTAAGGCTAGTATTCATAAGACACAAAATCTAAGAAAGGCACTACTAGCAAAGCCCAGAACCTCAACTATACACATATACCCAAAGTTTAAGTGACAAACTAAAAGAACTAGAGGTCTTAAAACAAAGGAGGCATACCTATTCAAAATAAACATGATAGGTTAAAGGAAGAAGAAGGTTGCATTGTATATAAGAATGTATACTTGTGAGGAAATCTAGGAATCCCAAGGATGAGGCATGTCACTATTTGAGTGTAAGCCAAAGAAGGGATGAAAAGTGATTTTTGTCATTAGAGTATACTATCAGCCACTTGGACAAGAAGAGGAAATAGGTGAAGAGTTTAGGAAATAAATTACAAGCTTAGCACAAAGCCATGATATAATAGTGATGAGAGAATTTAAATTATTCATACCTTTGCTAGAGCATTTTGCCAAAAGCAAGGTAGTTAATAACTTCTTGAATTTTTTTTGTTCATAATTTCATTCTTCAAAAGGTAGAATATCTAGGAAGGGTAAGTTCTCTTCTGTAGCTGATTCTCTTACAGAAGAACTGGTTGCTGGGGTGAAGATTATGTAAACTTTGGGGATAAGTTATCACTCTATCATAGAATTTGTGTTAGAGGAGATGAAATCTAAGCGATCTGCATTCTGGAAAAGCAGATTTCAAATGGTTCAGAGGAAGGATAGGGAGCACTTTCTGGACTAAAATGCTTAAGAAAATTTCACCTGGGAAGTTTAAAAAACCCAAAAATGAAATTTTTAAGAAAAAAGGGAAACAATACCAATGAAGAGGAGAAATGAGGTTTAATTTGAGACCAATGTATTTCACAGGGAACTGATCATTAGATTTAAAAAAGGAATATTCCAAAAAATAGAAGCAAGAACCAGATAATGAAAATGAATGTAAGCAAAAATATATATCCTATTAAAAATTTCAGAGATGCTATGGGAAACAAAAAGGATTTTTTTAAGCTATGTTGATGAAAAAATAAGATCAAAGATGGGAGGGAAATCTTGCTCAGAATGAATAAGATAATGATAATTGCCAATAGGGAGAAGGCATGACTGTTTTAACTCTTAATTTGTTTCTCTACAAAGAAAATTACTTTTGTACTGGAAATTACAAAATAAAAATTACTTAAAGAATTAATATCCAAGATAAATTAACAAGGCAATTAAGAGAATACCTAATTGATCTTCACGAGTTCAAGTCATCTGGTACAGATTAACTACTTTCTTAAATCCTGAAGAAACTGGCAGATTACTGAGCCACTCTTGGTGCTATTTGAAAGATTATGAAAAATGGGTACCACAAGACTAAAGAATGGCAAATGTAAAAATTATGAAAAGAGTAAAGAGAACAAGATTTTAAAACTAGGCCTATGAGTTTGACTTCAATTCCTGGGGAAATTCTATAATATATTTTAAAAAGATGATCTTGACCAGGAAGTGATGATTATGAAGAACAGTTATGGCTTCATCAATAATAGGTCATGCCAGAATGACCGTTTTCCTTTTTGATAGATTTCTGAAATTAGTAGGTGAGAAGAATGTTGTGAGTATAGTTTATCTATGTGTTATCAAAGCTTTTGGTAAAGTATTTCATATGATCCTTGTGGAGAAGATACAGATTACACAATAATACGGTGAGATGGAATCACCACTGGTTGGATGGATAGATTCAAGGAATAATTGTTAACCGTTCCATGTCAGCATGTCAGCAAATCTCCAATGTAGTATCCCAGGTATTTGTAGTTAGCTTTATTAACATTTTTATCAGTCACTTAGATAAAGGAATGGAAGGTATGCTTATCAAATTTGCTGAGAAATAGCTAATACAATGGATGATAGATTCAGGATCCAAAGTGATGTGGAACAGGTAGGGAAATGGGCAGATTTTTTTTTTAAAAAAAGAATTTCAATAGGGACAAATATAAAGTTCTCCGTTTCAGTAGAAAAAAAAATCACATTCATAAGTATGAGATGTGAGGTATGATTAGATAGTAGTTCTGAATACAATCTGGAAGTTATTGGATGGTAGGTTCAATATGAATTGGCAGTATGATATGGTAGCCAGAAATGCTAATGAGATCTTGGACTACATTAAGAGACAGAACTTCCAGTACAGGACAGATGATAACCCTACTATATACTGTTAAGACTTCATTAGACTTATATCTTCATCAGACTTCATCTTTAGTACTCTGTTCAGTTCTGGGCACCATTATTTAAGAAGACTGTGGATAAATTGGAGACTAATTTAACATATATTTTTACCATATTTAACATTTATTAGATTACATGTCATTTAGGGGAAGGAGTGGAGGAATGGGGTTGGGGGATGTGGGAATTGGCACACAAGGTTTTTCAAAGGTCAATTTTTTAAAAGTTTCAAAACAAAACATGTTTTGAAAATAAAAAAAAACTTAATAAAAACATAACTTGGAGACTAAAAAAGCTGGCATTCAGGATGGTAAAGAACTTTTAAATCCTTACATATATGAGCATCATTTGAAAGAATTGTACATGTTTATTCTAAAGAAAAGAAGACTTCTCAGAGAAGCCTAATACATTAGAAGAACGAAGTAATAATAAAGTTGTGTGGAAGTTAAGGAAGTACATGAAGAAGACTGGTTACCAAGTTCATATCAACAGCACCTCACTATTCTCTGTCTACTTTTATCAGGTTCTACTAATGAGAAAAATTTTAGAGGTGTTTATTTTTCAAACATAGTTAGAAATCTATATTTCTAAAAGAACCCATTTTACTGAAAAAAAAAATAAGGAAAATCAGGAGAAGCAGCTGCAATGGAGAACCCCCAACTTGCTGGAAATTGTTGAACAGCTGGTCATTGAGCCTGATTAGCCACTTTTCTGAAAGTCGCTGAATTGTAATCATTTGATACATTTGTTCAAAATTGTTGTTAAATATAATGGCCTTCTGTTTAGTACTTGAATGATCTATGCCTCTATGCACTTTTTAAAAAGAATACTCAGCAGGACTCAGTGATGTGGTAGAACCTCTTCTGTTTATGTCTTTGATGATCTCAAGTTTTATAACAATTGGCAAATAGACAAGAATATTTTCTCATTACTATGACATTACTATTTTTTCAGATGCTCATTCTAACACAACTCTTACCTTGGGAGTCAATTATCCATTGTACACAGAAAAATCAGCTTTTAGCCATTATTTGCTAACATATAAATAAAATAGAATTATAACAATGAAAAAAAGTTTGTAGGTAAATTTTATTTGAGTATGTGAAGGATTGTCATTTGGAGGAGGGATTGGATTTGCTTTGTGTCCCAGAGGGTAATGGGCAGAAATGGCAAAGAAGTAGATTTGGACTTGATATCAGGAAAAACATCCTACGGTTAACATCATTGTCCCAAAGGGTAAAGAGCTGATGGTAAGTTTGCTTTCCTTGGAGATCTTCAAGCAGAATCTGAACTAGCTAATCTCTTGTTCAGCATATGAGGATTCACTTTATATATGGGTTGAATTAGATGAATGCTGAGATTTCTTCAAACTCGTAAATTTGGTGATTCTGTGATATGCTATATCAAAGGAACCAATGCACACTTTTCCAAAACCTGATATTTTGTAAATACCATTTCCCCAAGTTAAAATAATATTTCCAATGGGAAAAAAAACTAAGGTTTGGGGTTTCAGAAATTAGCAACTAGTGAATGCTTAAAAGCCAAAAACAATACTCTAATAATATTGGTTTGTGCTGACAAATCAGAGTATGTACTGTAAGACACAATTACCTGATATGAGTGTAGATTGTTATATGCCACAATTGTAAGTGACTGCTCATATCATTTATTAGCATTTGATCCCAAATTATTTGCAGCCACAAGGAATCCCAACTACATTTGGCCCTGAATCTTAGAAATAGCATTATGGATGGAATATATGTGGTAGTTACATGGTTTTTAGAAGAGAGCTCCAGGGGCGCTAGGTGGAATAGTGAAGAGAGCACTAGACTTGAAGTCAGGAGTACCTGAGTTCAACTTTTGACTTTAGACATCTGACATTAGCTGTGTGACTTTGGGCAAGTCTCTTACTCCTTATTTCCTTGGGGTATAAAGATTTCTGCTTACTGAAAACATTTATAAAGATTTTAGATGTGCTATTTCAAACTGAATATACTCAATAAAAATTTTAGAATATCTGCTTCCAAGTATTATTAAAAATAGAAGTCACTCATGCTATAATTCTTCAGTGATTTATAATATATATGATTCTTCTATCTGAAATTCACATTAAGACTCAAAACAGGTTTAACTTCATTGTCCCAATAATTATTCTTAGGACAAATTAGACAAATGAGGTTACTAAAATAAGCTACCTAGAGAAGCAGATTCAGTAGGTATGCTTTGTTGGGCTTATTGATTGATATTTTGAGACAAATAATTGTAGGGAGGATTAGTGCAGAAAATCATTTAATCAATTTCATTTCAGGAATTTTTTCTTTTGTTTATCCATGAAATTGGTAGCTCTCACATTCCCTCCATAATCATAAAGAAGCAGTACCAGCAGCAAACAATCACAAAGATTTAATCTCCAGAGTTGCTCTTTGTTGGTTGGCAGTAGTCATATGTATGCTGTGTTGTATAGTCTAGCCCAGAAGAGGTCCTTCATGTTCCACTAATAAAGCAGAGCTCCAGGTAGAAAGGAAATTTTGTTCCCTCAGTTGTTACTTTTTGGGGATTCATTTCCTTAGTGCAAAGGTATTTGCTTTTGTGGATTTTAAGGTTTTAAGAAATATCTGAATTGTTTGTTTTTAATTACATTGCAGCTGATACAGGTTTTTTTTTTTGGTTTTTTTAATACTGCTAAGGATAGTAACTAGTCATAACTGGGCTTAGTAATTGAGGTTTATTCTTTTCGCTTTTTATTTTTGCCACATAAGACAAGTTTCACAGGAGAAGAGCACAGTTGATTTTAAGTATTCAATAATACCCTATTTTAAAAAGTGAGAATCTCTTTAAATTTTAGTTCTTTGAATATTTCACTTCTCTTCACACCTCAAATAATGTTAGAGTTAGGAATGACCTTAAATATCCCCTAGTTCATTCCCATTCATTTTATAGATGAGGAAGCTAAAGCCCAGAAAGGGAATGGATTTGCCTAAATTCTTAATTAATGAAGTTACATATGTTCTTTAATGAACATCATTCATCGCTAGCCTTATCAGTTTCCTATGAGTAGAAAGCTTCATTAATTATTGTCCCAATAATAACTTTTAGGGCAGATAAATGTAGTGCTTCCATAATAGTCAGCAAGCTATCTGTGGAAATAGGTGTAACATGCATCTTCATATTTAGTGTTTGGGCTTATTGATTGAAGTTTTGAAAAAGAAATAGAATTGTAGAGAGAAAATCTAGGAAGCATAAAGTCAAAATAGAATTTAAGTGTTAATCCAAAAATAATTGTTCCTTAACCATTCTTTTCCAAAGCAAAATAAGACAAAACAACAACAAAAAACCCATTGTCAAAACTGCCAATAGCAAAATGATAGGAAAAAAGTGTTACATATCCTTTCTGAGTAAAATTTGACCTATCTTTGCTATATAGCAAAGATTGAGAAATGAGAAAGTGACTCCTGATTTCTGATGCACTTCATCATATTCTTTTTAATTTGTCTCTTTTCTTCTCTATAATGACTAGGGTGTTAAAATTCTGCCCTCAAAAGTCTTAAAGTTAATTCTGGGAAGTAGCAGAATTGCTCTCTATCTTTTGTTTAAGGAGGGCAGTGTTTTTCAAAATAGGTATTCAGGACTCCCCAAGGTGTCACAAGAGAAATCCAAGAGGGCCATAGAAATCAGGCTGCAGAGCTTAGACTTTTCTGTTTATGGCAGTGAACTGTGGAATATCTGAATAATGGAGTGATTCACTCTTCTGTTCTTCCTGATCATTTTCATTCTCTCAGATTTTAAGATATTTTTTGCTTAGACCTTCCAAAAGATTTTTGTGCTTTTCCCATGAACTTATCTTGTTCTCTTTTTGTATTCTAATTATTTAAATTATTATAGTCTTCCTAACAGATTGTAATAGATTCTATGAAGGAAGGGATCATATTTAATTGATGTTTGTGTCTCTTCTGCTAACACCTAGTATACTGTTTAATTCTATTCAGTTCAAAAATATTAAATTTTCACTATGTGTGAGGCAGCTAGGTGGCTCAGAGGATAGAACACTCGGCCTCAAGTCAGAAAAACTTGAGTTCAAAGGTGGCTTCGCACACTTGCCACAAATGTGGGCAAGTCACTTAACTTCTGATTGCCTTGATCTATTTTAGAAGGAAATGACTTACTATTCCCATATCTTTGTCAAGAAAACCATACACAACATGGGAGTGCCATGGTCCTTGGGATCACAAAGAGTCAGGCACAATTGATTTTTTTTTTTTTTGAGGCAATTGGGGTTAAGTGACTTGCCCAGGGTCACACAGCTAGGGTATGTTAAGTGTCTAAGATCAGATTTGAACTCAGGTCATCCTGACTTCAGGGCTGGTGCTCTATCCACTGCACCACCTAGCTGCCCTAGTCAGACACAATTGAATAGCAACAATGTGCAAGGTTCTTAAGTCATTGGAAATTCAAAGATTAAAAAGCCCCAAGCAATCCAACTCACAGAATAGAGGACTGGACTGGAAGCAGAAAGAGCAGAGATCAATGAGAATGATAAATAATAGTGTCTACTTACCATGATTGTTGTGAGGATAAATTGAAATATTTGTAAAATGATTTGCAAACCTTAAAGCACCATGAAAAGGATTATTATTATTTTTATTTAGCTCTTCAATTCCACTGGGGAGACACTAAGACATTACTGCTACTTGATAGCTATGATACCTGTATAACCAAAGGAAAGCTTAATTTGTTGTTGTTATATAGGGTGTTGAGGGAGGAGTTACAGGTTAAGACTTTAACGACTGCCATTTCAGAGAGGACATTATGGCAAAAAAAAAAAAAAGAAAGAAAGAAAGAAAGGAAGAAAGAAAGAAAGAAAATAAAAGAAAAAAAATAACCCTAAGTGGAAATCTGTGAGTGTTCTAGTTCTTTACAGCACTGTATATTAAGTATGACATGAAATGCCTTGCCAAGCTTCAATCACTGATAAAAGATATTAGAATATCTCTATATTTTCTTGATATTTGGAACAAAAATCCCTTCCTGTGTTGTATTTGGAGTATGTTGGTAAAGGATTTGGTGGCCAAAAACTCCAGTGTAGGCAGTAACTGTTAGAAATTTTAAGAGAAAATGTGTTTGACACTGATGGAAAGGAGGGGAGGACAATTAGTGATAAAACCCTGGAAACAGCTGTTGGTTTTAATTTAATTTTTTCCCCTTCTATGACTGCCAAAATGAAGTTCTTTCATTAAGTAACATTTAAAATTGGGACATTTTCACTGAAATTAACAAAAGAATTCTTAGCTTAAAAGATAGACACAGAAACAGTTTGGTCTCTTTCCCTCCTGTACCCCTCTTTATCAAAGCCAAGAATTATATTAATTTTAATTGCCATTTTATAGACAGACCTTTGGAAAACTAGGCCTGAGCTGTTTCTGGTATGGCAGATGGCCTATAATGATCCAATAGGAAGTAAAACTCTAGTTAGGTAGTCATTTGGCAATAAAATACAAGTTCTTTTGGGTTTCCATAGAGATATTGAAAGTTAAAATGCTTCCAATGCTTTTTCTTTCTTTCAAATTAAGTGTTATCCAGAAAAATAGAAAAAGCCAAGGGAAAAAAGAGACTTGCTTTGTCTATACTTATAACTCAAAGATAATAGTGTCAGCCTATGTTTAGCCTTACTCCTCTTAGTTGAACCTACTGCTAGCCTTGAATGGCATGGGGAAAGCGGCAAGTTGCTTTCCTGCCTTTTTTGGCAGGGGAGCTGGAGATTGACTTCATCTTTAACAAAACTACCAACTGTTCTTTTACACTTAAAATTGCTAACTGTGTATGGTGGTGAAGAAGGAGTGAGGTGGACAGGGGTGGGGGTAGGCAATAATACTTTAAGGCATGACTGGCACATTTTCTACCTTTGGGTACTGTTGTAACTTTTATCTTTTATTTATTTAGTTTTGCATCTTTGTTCAGTTCTCTCTAACTCTGTGATATCATTTGGGGTTTTCTTGGCAAAGATATTGGAGTAGTTTGTTGTTTCTTTTCCAGCTCATTTCACAGATGAGAAAATTGGGGCAAATTGGATTAAGTGATTTGTCCAAGGTTACATAATTAGGAAGAACTACTCAGACTTCCTAACTCCAACCTGGTGCTCCATCCACTGAGCCACTGAGCCACTGAGCCACTGAGCCACCTCGATGCTGTTATCGAAATTAAAAAGGGCCTAATTTCTCCTTTTAAGTTATGATGTTGTAAAACTAAACTAGTATATGATTGTCTTTGCTTATTTGTCAAGATTGAGGCAAAGAGGCAACAGTTCCAAAAGAGCAGGAACTTAGGAGTCAGAAGCACCTTGTTTTAGACTCATCACTGTCAATAGCTATCTATGTGACCTCAGACAAGCGACTTCATTTCTCTACACCATAATTTTCTCATTTATAGCATAGGACATAGCATTAGTCTGTGACCTCTGTAAGAGTGCTAGACTTTGTGTCAGGAAGACCTGAATTCAAAAAAAAATTCATTTTCATTCATTCAATTCAATTCATTTTGCCATAGACACTTAGTAGCCATCTGACCATAGACATAGGCACTTAACCTCTCTTAGCTTCAGTTTTCTCATCTGTAAATGGGAATGATCATAGTACTTATCTTATAGGGTTGTTGGAGGGAGTAAATGAAATAATATTAAATAACAAATAAAAATAAATAACTGATATTCATATAGCCTTTTAAGGTTTATAGCATATTTTACATACATTATCTCATCTGATTCTTATAACAATGCTGTGAGATAGGTGCTACAATCGTTAATTTACAAATGAATAAAATTAAGGGCCAAGCAACTTGTCCAGGATAACATAAATAAGCATCTAAGAAAGAATTTGAACCTGATCTTCCTAAAGTTAAGTCCAATATCCTGTCCACTGTATCACACTACCTTTCTATGATTTTGAACTATTAAACTGTGTTGATTCATTGAACATTGTGGTCAAAATGCCTGATTTTTATTATTTTTTTAATATCCAAAGGATGCTAAGCACTAGAATAGTGGGTTTTCTTTCTTTCTTTTTTCTTATTTCAAGTGTTTATTTTGCCAAACACAAAAATTGAGGGGGTGGAAGGAAGAAGCTACTTCTAAATAAGAAAAATATTTTTGTCTTTGTTTGGAAATATGATTTAAAAATCCTATCTGACTTTCAATTTTGCTTATGATCATCTTACTGAAATATAATTAATCATTTAAATCAGTCAGTGAGCTGGATTTGGAGTCATAAGAATTAGGTTTACATCCAAATTCTGCCAGTACTCTCTCTAAAACCTTGAGTGAGGTGCCTTTCCTCTCTGGCCCTCAGTTTCCTCATTTGTAAAATGAAGAATTGGACTAGATGACCTCATACTCTTTTCCAACTCTAAATCTATGATCCATAATGATGTAATTATATTCACACACCTCCCCCCATCCCCATCTTCTCCCCACAGCTATTATTGCTCTTTTTTCTAAACCAGAAATTATT
>JAJPUD010001823.1:180720-212599 GCA_023553655.1 Myrmecobius fasciatus
ATATTGGGGAAACAGAATGGAATAAATACTTTGACTAATAATACTGGAAAAGCTGTATCATTTCCCTTAGAGTTAGCCCAGAACCCTAGGAGAGAGATGTAGACAGATGCAGTCTGGGGATCTAACCTACTAGCTTAGCTCATGTAGGATTAGGGAAATAAATTCAGTTTCATTATAAATATATCATTTGATATTTATAATCAGAAGCTCATTGAATAAAGTTTTCTTTGTTATATATTTCAAGGCATCACATATGACTTTACTATATGTATGGAAGTAACATTTTTGTTTTAGTTTTCAATAGTACCTTTTTATTTTCAAAATACATGCAATTTTTAACATTCACCCTTGCAAAACCTTGTGTTCCAAATTTTTCTCCATTTCTTCTTCTCTTTCCTCTCCCCTACACAGCAAGTAATCCAATTTAGATTAAACGTGGGCAGTTCTTCTAAACATATTTCCATGCAAATTTAGACAGCTCTCAGGGACTACTACACACCTCTCAGATTGGCTAAGATGACAGATAATGATGAAGGTTGGAGGGTATGTGGCAAAACTGGGATATTAACACATTGTTGATGGAGTTGTGAACTGATTCAACCCCTCTGGAGAGCAATTTGGAACTATGCCCAAAAGGCTATCAAATTGTGCAAATCCTTTGATCTAGCAATGTTTCTACTGGGCTTGGATCCCAAAGAGATCATAGGGGAGGGAAAGGGACTCACATGTGCAAAAATGTTTGTCAGCCCTTTTTGTAATGAGAAAAAAAGCAAGCAAGCAGCAACAAAAAAGGTGAAAATACTTTGTTGTGATCCATATTCAGAGTCCCTAGTTCTTTTTCTGGATGCAGATGACTCTTCACCACAAATCTATTGGTATTGGCCTGAATCACCTCATTGCTAAAAAGAGTCAAGTTCATCATAATTGGCCATTACATAATTTTTTTGTTGCTTTGTATAATGTTCTCTTGGTTCTACTCACTTCATTTAGCATCATTCTATACAAGTCTCTCCAGGCCTTTCTGAAATCATCCTGCTGATCATTTCTTATAGGACAATAATATTCCATTACATATGGAAGTAACTGAATAAGGGAGAACCATTAAGGTGGCATTTTGCACTCCTGAATCAAATACTTCCTTATAGGTAAGGAAAAATAAACACAGTGGGATCTTTTTTATTCTATATTTTTCAGTCAATTATGTGACTCTAAAGATGTCTTCTTCAGAATATTATTTAGTAAAGCTAGCTTGTTCCCTTTTATATCTTTGTCAATATTCCCTCAATTTATGTGTAGATTATTCTTAGAAAACATTTTGTAGAGAAGGGAAGGCAGGCATATGGATCAGTAGTTATTGACATCTTTTCACTTGTATTTTTTCTTTTTTTTTTTTTTTGCTGAGGCATTTGGGGTTAAGTGACTTGCCCAGGGTCACACAGCTAGGAAGTGTCTGAGACCAGATTTGAACTCAGGTCCTCCTGACTTCAGGGCTGGTGCTCTAACCACTGCACCATCTAGCTGCCCCCACTTGTATTTTTTCAGTAAAGATAGTATCCTTTATTTTTTCCAAGTGAAGACTATAACCTGGCTTTCATCCAAGCCTAGAGCATTTTGCATGCTGATGCATATGTGGAGTCATCTCCTGATTAGTACAGAAAATGTTTAATCTAACACTGTATACTTGCATTAGGATCATAGTGAACTGGTTCAAGAGATTCTTTAGTAGAGATCCATGGAGAGAGATAATGTAGATAAGAAAGAAAGAAAGACTTTGGAATAGGAAGCATCTATGAGAAGCTAACTCTGTCACATTATACTTGAAATTTTAGAGACTGTTAGAATGAATTTCTTTGTGAGCTTTTCTTTCTCTCTTAGTTTGAACTGAGATCTTCTCTTTCATCTGAAAAACTCATATATTCTTATGTATTTTTGATGTATTTGATATATTCATATAACTTCTATTTTTTAAATTTGGTTGGATAATTGGATTTGCTGATTGTTATTTATCTGTGATGGTCTTTTGTGCAGACACCATTTGGTGGGAAGAAGTTTAAGTTGCTGGATATAGACTAAGGATTATATTATACCTTAATAGCAAAGAGAGAAATAACTATCCTTCTGCATCCAGCTTCGTTCCTCTCAAGAGTGGTGTTTGAGGTAATATTCCTTTAGAATTCTGAAGAAGATCATTGGGAACTCTCTTGGGTCCCACCGAAATGCTAGCAACATAGACTCAGATCTCTGAAGAGATGAGCTAAAGCTCAAATCATATCCATCCATGTCATCCATGAGTTACATCTATATTGATAGACGACTCATGACATCACATACATAATTTTACAAATGAACATCTATGTCTTTCACAAACATCTGATTTTCTCTCTCTTTTTTCAAATATTTTCAGAATTGATCTCTTAAAAATTTTATGACTCTTCTAATACTCTGGAAATTACTCTGTATGTATTTGGTTTTTATCCCAGCTACTCTTCCAATTATATTCCTTCCTTCCTTAATTTTTTCTTTCTTTTTTTCCTTTCCCTCCCTCTCTCTCTTTTTTCTTTCTTCCCTTTTTGCCTCCCTCCTCCCTTTCCTCCCTCCTTCCCTCCTTTCTTCTCTTCCTTCCCCTTCTTCCCTTCCTCTGTCCCCCTTTCTCTCCCTCCTTCCTACTTTCCCTCCCGCCTCCCTCCTTTTCTCCTTCCCTTCATTTTTTCTTTACTCCTTTCTTTCATTCATTCTTTCTTTTTTCCTTTCTTTTTGCCATTTTACTTTTCACAATTTTATTGATATATCAAGGACTTGGGATATTATAATCTAAATGTGTGGTGCCATAACTGTCATTGATGGAGATTATAATAATCTTAATAAGATTTTTCCATTTTATGTGTGTTCATCCTTAAATGTTTCACCCTTAAATATTTTCAGAATGATCTGGCTTACTTGGGTCTTTCATCAAGCATTTTATAAACTTGTTTTCCTCTTACCACTATTTCATGAAGCTATGCTGTTCATGATTCTTCATTCCCATTCATCAGATTTTATAAATGAATTTATATTCTAAATAATTCCTATTGTTAATTGCTATGTCTTTCCATTTGACAATAAGATAAAATATTTTATGGCTAAGAAACTTTCTAGGTACTTTTGATCCATGTGGTAATTATGAATAAAAGTACCTTCTATACAAGCATTCAAGGTATAATAGAATTATCAGGTAAAGGATAGCCTTTATTTTATCCTATAGAAAATGTATAAGATTAAAAGGGGTCACAGGATATAGAAAACACATAAAGTACTAAAATTGCTCATTAGCTCCCCTTGGAATTTCTGCTTTGTACTCCTACAGGAAATCTATCAGTGACCAGCATCCCAGTTGCTACCATCTGTTGATCTGGGAAAGTACACTTCTTTCTTTTCGTAGTCACAAGTCATGACAAACTATTTCTAGGGAAGGAGATTATGAATGTACACAGATTCTCTTTCTCTCCCGGATTATAAGTCTGCTTTATTGCATCATGAAATTCCAAATGTAGTAACAAAGTGGGGTGACTCCTGTGATCAGAGTCCTTTTCTTTGGCTTTCAATCAGCCAAATGTCCTGAGTTCCCTATGTAGTACCATCAAAGTACCAGGGGGAATTCCTACATTCCATGGGGAAATGATGCATAAATGTCTTCAAAAAAGCTATTATTTCATCAGGTTAATTAGCAGACTCACCAAATTGATTAGAGAAACCTCTAATCAATACTCTTTACATATCTACTTATCAGTATGACCTTGGACAATTCACTTAACTTCTCGGGGCCTGGTTTCCTCATCTTGATAAAGAAGAGATTAGAGGTGATCATTTCTAACATCCCTTCCAGTTCTAAGTCCTATAACTTTATGAAATTATCATTCTCTCCCTTTCCTCAGTATTTTCTGATGCCCATAGAAAACAACTTGCCTGTGCTATTGTCAGTTCAGTCTCAGAGCAAAAGAACTCTTTTAGAAGCTTTTAAAAATTAGATTACTGCTCTGCCTACCTTGAAAAAAACCTGATTTAATGAATAATTGAGTAAAGCATGAAACATTATTGAGGGAAAAAATTTATATAATAGAAATATAAAATCCAGTTTAAAGTAATACCTCATATTTGAGTTAATGGCTCCTTGACTGTTGATTGTTTAGCTTCAACAAAAACAACCTACTAAAGACCTAACTGTACCAAAGCACTGTGGTAGGCTCTAGGAGAAATGCAAAACGCATACGATATTGTCTCTGTCCCAATGGGTTTTACGGTTTAGAATAGGAGTTTTTGTCCCCTTTTTTTATGCACTCTTTACCTTTTTTTGTGTGACTCCCTTTGTCAAGCTGGGAAACCTACAGAGAATTCACGATACTTATAAATCCATAAAATAGATAAAATTATAAAAAATTCATCATATTGAAATACCATTATCATATTAAAAGTACCAAATTTATGAACCCAAAGTTAACACTTTCTTCCTTATTCACAAATTAGCCATATTGGTCCTCAATCATAATAATTCAATGCTTTACTACTGCCTCTTGAAAAAGAAAAAACTTTGAACTCTTTTTTTATTTTATTAAAACTTTTTATTTGCAAAACATATGTATGGCTAATTCTACAACATTAACCCTTACAAAGCTTTCTGTTACAAATTTTTTCCCCCTAGTCCCCTTCCCCTAGGTGGCAGGATATCCACTACATGTTAATTATGTTAAAATACTTGACAAATCGAATATATGTATACATATTTCCACACATCATTTTTGTGCAAGGAAAATCATATCTACAAGAAAGAAAAATCAGAGAAAGGAAACACAATGCAAGCAAACATCAATCGAGAGCATGAAAATGTTATGTTGTGGTCCACATTTCACATCCCTCTCTCTGGGTGTATATGGCTTTCTTCAGTGAACAATTGGAAGTGGTTTGAAACATTTCATTGTTGAAGAGAGCCATGTCCATCAGAATTGATCATCATATAGTATTGTTGTTGCCGTGTATAATGATCTCCTGGCTCTGCTCTTTTCACTCAGCATCAGTTCATGCAAGTCTCTCCAGGCTTCTCTGAAATAGTCCTGCTGGTCGTTTCTCACAGAACAATAATATTCCATAACATTCATATACCATAATTTATTCAGCCACTCTCCAATTGATGGGCATCCATTCAGTTTCCAATTTCTAGCCACTACAAAAAGGGCCGCCACAAACATTCTTGCACATGTGGGTCCCTTTCCTTCCTTTATGATTTCTGTGGGATATAAGCCCAAAAGAAACACTGCTGGGTCAAAAGGGTATGCACAGTTTGATAACTTTTTGAGCACAGTTCCAAATTGCTCTCCAGAATGGTTGGATCCATTCACAGTTCCACCAACAATGTATCAGTGTCCCAGTTTTCCCACATCCCCTCCAACATTCGTCATTATCTTTTCCCGTCATTTTAGCCAATCTGACAGCTGTGTAGTGGTACCTCAGAGTTGTCTTAATTTGCATTTCTCTGATCGATAGTGATTTGGAGCAACCGTTCATATGCCTACAAATAGTTTTAATTTCATCATCTGAAAATTGTCTGTTCATATCCTTTGACCATTTATCGAGTGGAGAGTGGCTTGAATTCTTATAAATATGAGACAACTTTGAACTCTTTAATTGGTTCTATCCTCCATATGTTTTATGTTTTTGATCTAGAAGGAGAAGATATAATTAACTTCTACTAACTTCCTTTAGTGATGAAGGATATTTGATCTGAGGCCTGGTGGGGACAGGAATGATTACTGCTTGGGGGGAATCAGAGAAAATTTCAGAGATAAGATAGTATTTGAGCTAGAATTTAAAGGAATAATAGAAATTTTACAGATAAAGGTATAATTAGCGATAGAAGAGTGGGAATAGCATTCTAGGCATAGGTAATAGGATGAAAGGTATAAAGAAAGGATAACAGAACATGTGGATGGTGAGTAATTCAGTTTAATTGGAACCTCATCTATGTGGAGGATGGAGCCAGTTAAGGAGTTTGGACTTCACTCAGTAGATGGTAATAAAACACTGAATTATTCCAAGCAGAAGAATAACATGACCAGTTTATATATAAGGAAGATTAATTAAGGGAGGAATGTGAAGGATAGATTAGAGGGCAAGAGATCAGAGATAAAAATATCTTTTGGGAGACTATTGCAAAAATCTAAAGAGGGGAAATAAGAGTGGGGACAATAGAAATAGAGAGGAAGTAACTGATGAGAGAGTTTGGGTGGTTCACAGGGAGTGGGGGAGAAAGGGGAAGAGAGAAAAGGGGAAGGGAGAAGGCCAAGGAAGGGAAGATGGGAGAGGGAGAAAAAGGAGACTGAACCTGTGATTTCATTTTGTTAAGGAAATTTTGGTTGCATACTCCTTCTACCAAGATTGATTAGCAATATCTAAGTTGCCTACTCTTAGAAAGTTACCATGAACACTAAGAAGCAAAGTAATTTATTCATGGACTCATATATATGTCAGAGATAGAACTTGAACCTGGGTCTTCCCAGTCTTCTGTCTACTATGCTTGATGTCTCACCTAGAAATTGTAGAGGGAGGAATCAGAATCTGACAAATGATTAAAAGCAGAAAATGAGGGAGAGAGAAAAAGTCAAGATAACACGTTTCCTACATGGATGACTGAGTTAATAGTAGCATAAAAATTAGCAAAATTGGAATAAAAAGCATTTTAAGGAAAAAGTTAGTGAGTTGAATCTGAGGTGCTAATAGGGCCTTATATAATAGGGTCATTTTGGAATTTTGTTGAGGGGAAAGGTCAGAGATATAAAACTGTTTATAGATGATAGTTGAAACCAAGGTGTAGTAGAGCAAATGGGACATCAGGAAGATGTGGGTTTGAATCCTGCTTCAGATATTAGCTATATGACCCTCTAAAAGTCACTTCTCTTGACTTCAGTTTCGTCATCTGTAAAATGAGAGATGACCTCCAAGGTCTCTTCCAATTTTAAACTGATGATGTTATGAAACTATGGACTGAATGACATTACTATGGGAGAAACTGCAATGAAGAAGACTTGGCAAGGAAGAAGCATTTATATAGTGCTATATACTACATGCCAGGCCCTGAGCTAAATGCTTTATAAATATATCATCTGTGACTCAAAATAATCCTGTGAGGTAGATGCTATCATTAGCCCATTTTATAGAAGAGTAAACTGAAATAAACAGGTCAAGTGACTTGCCCAAGTTTACACAGCAAGTAAATGTCTAATTTGGACTCTGAAATATCTGGATTTGAATTCAGGTCTTCTTGACTCCAGGTCCAGAGCTTTATCCACTGTGCTACATAGCAAACTCAAGGAACAAACCTATCTCTTCTCTTATGAGAAAAAGAGGAGAGAAAAGGAAATGATATTGAGAAGTTTTGACTGTGTGCAAAATTTCCTTGGAATAGCATTTTTTGAAAGCTCAGTTTGTTTAATTGTGAGTATTATTTAATGAAGGCAGCTAGTGAATGAAGGCAGCACAGTGAATAGATTGCTGGCCTTGGAGGAAAAAGGACCTGAGCTCACATTTACCTCAGACACATACTGGCTATGTGACCGTGGGCAAGTCACTTAACCCTGTTTGTCTCAGTTACTCATCTATAAACATGAGCCAGAGAAGGAAATGACAAATTACTCTTTGCCAAGAAAACCTCAAATGGGGTCTTGAAGAGACAAATACAATTGGAATGACTGACCAAGCAACAAAAAATTTTCCTTGATTGATTTCAGTGAAATAGGAGGTCAGATCATCTATTACTATAAGTGTAGCAAATAAATCTATGCTTGGATGCCTGAGGAGAATGGTAAAAGTTTGAAATATTTGTTGTAGGCAATTGGATAGGGAGTCACTTTGAGCTGAACAGGAAGATTGCCAAGTAGCAGCCAGGGCTCAGCTGAGGCTACATATCATAAATTATAGTGAAATCAACTCTCTTTCATGACTTCCAGCAATACTCAGCAGCCATTGGAGAAAATGTTTCATGAGGCTTACTCAGGGTTGAAGATGAGCAGATTGGGAATGAAGAAGGGTGAGTGACTGGAGGGATTCTGGGATGGTGGCTAATATAATGTGTGTGTCAGAGACTCTCCCCTGGCATGAAGGGCAAGATTCAAATCCACATCTTTTTGCCACCAAGTCCAGCTCAGTTTCCATCATACCATGTGGTCCTTTCTAAAGAGCCTCGAAACCATCCTTACCTATTCTGTCATTAGTCTTTTGGAAAGCTGAATAAACCTGATTTCCAGACAAGAACAAAGCTATACACTGCCTAGAGCTTGCCTAAAATATTTAGTGAATTTAATTATTTAAGCCAAAGAGAATGAAAGAAGTATTCTTTTGACTGAAGGGCACAATGGGGAGTGTACATTAAGAGGCCACCATGATACCAAGAGCAATTTGGTCACAGTGGAACCACTTTACTGGCAGAAAACCTTGGTCCTGAGAAGTTTACTGCAGGACTTTGGGCAAGGCATTTATCCTTCCTGCATTTTCTCCTCTATAAAATGAAGGGATTGGACTAGATTGCTTCTGAGTTCTCTTACTGTTCCAGAGCTATGCCCCTTTCCCCTGTTTGTGCCCAGTGGGGAAGATGTTCTTTGAGAACTTCTGAGTTCCAACCTTTTTCATTCCAAACTAAAATTTGGATATGCAGAAGGAAAAGTTCTCTTTGCTTCTAACCTAGCCCAGGTTGCCAAGGGTTTTTTCCCCTGCAACAACTCTGTAGTACATATAAAAATAAGTCAATGAAGTCAGTGTGATTTCCACATCACAAACATCATGATCATGATTGGCATTTCCTTGGCAATTTCACCAGAGAAACAGAAACCATATTACCCCCTTGACCTGGAAAATAATCTCATTGGTTTTAGTAACAAGGCCCTTTGGTAAGGTGCCAGTGGAAGCTTGGCACCCTGTTATCCTCAGGGGATCTCCCCTAAGGCGAGACAGGGTACATAGGCCTGCATAATTTTCCATTTTCATGAGCACAGTATTAGCCACCTTCACAAATTTTATCCATCCTTTAAGATCCAGTTCTATTCCCACCTTTTACAGGAGGCACAGCATGTGGCACACAGTAGGTACTTAATAAATGCTTGTGGGTTATCTTCAAGGTGATATTGTGTGGCATAGTGAAAAATGCACCAAATTTAGGGTCAGGGAACCTGAGGTTGAAGCTTAATTCAGTTGTCCCTTAGTAGCTTAATGACTTTGAGTATGGCATAGAACATCAGTTTCCTTATTCTGTAATAATTTATAGTCATTTGTCCTACTTATCTTATGAAGTTGCTGTAAAGGAAGGGCAATTATGCTTGTTGAATGAATGTTTAGTTCTAACAGTTCTTATATTTCTTTCTTTCCCTTACCTGAATTCCTATTGTACTGGCCCAGGACTTTTTTTTTTCTTACTTGATTATTGTCATATAAATGTGAATTTCTTGAGGGCTAGGATTTCATCCTAAAATTCTTTGTCTCTTTCATAGGCTTTGGCATGTGATTTAGGTTTGTGAGTTCATCCATGGGGGGTACCCCACAGCAAAAAAATTCCCCTTACCAATTCCAATTAGAAGTATTCTTCAATTTATAATCCTCTTATAGCCTTGCCTGGAAGTATTGAGAATTTATGCTTGCTCAGAGATACACAGTCAATGTATGTCAGAAATGACACAAACATAGTTTTCCTGACTCTAGGACCTGTCCTTTATCCATTAGGCAATAGATTTGGAGAGATTTGGAAGCTCTTTCTGAAAGCTCTTGCTGGACTGAGGTTGTTGCTGTTCAGCCATTTTTGAAATGTCTGATTGTGATCCCATTTTAAAAAATTTGTTTGTTTATTTGGCAAAGATTCAGAGTGGTTTGCCATTTCCTTCTCCAGCTCATTTTTAAGAGGAGAAAACTGAGGTTAAAAAAATGGTTAAGTGACTTGCCCAGGGGCTCTCTGAGGCCAGATTTGAACTCAGGAATATGGGTCTTCCTGACTCCAGGGCTGGCACTCTATCCACTGTACTACCTAGTTCCCTTACATATATAGTGCATATGGGAGGTACTTAATAAATACTTTTTTATCAACTAAAAATCACAATTGTTAGTAGTAAGTAACAAATAGTAATTGTAGATAATAAATAGTAATTGATGAGTAATAAATCAGGTAGGGAAAAAACCATGAAAAGAAGAAAATTGCATAGTAAGTTGGCTGCTTTCTTATAGAGACATTCCTTTTGTAAAAGGTCACTGTCCTCAGAAGGGTGGAGGAGCCATGTCAACACACACACACACACACACACACACGCACACACATTTCTTCTGGGGCCTGTTCCTCTTGAATATTCACTACTTGGACTTGAGTTTAGTTTTTCCTACTTATAGGGGTTATAGGCCAGGAAGAAAGGCAGTATGGTCCAATGGAAAGAGTATTAGCTATGGAGTCAAAAGACTTAAGTTCATATCATCTATCTAATATTAGCTAGGTAGTTCAGTGAATAGTGTGCTGGTTCTGGAGTCATGAAGAATCATCTTCCTGAGTTTAAATCCACACTCACTTATTTACTTGCTGTATGACTCTGGGTAAGTCATTTTTCTATGTTTACCTCAGTTTTCTCATCTGAGAAAATCCCAAATAGGGTCTCAAAGACTCAGAAACGAATTAAAAAGGACTGAACAGCAGCAAGACTTTGGACAAGCTACTCAACCTATTTCCTCGTCTTTAAAATGGGAGAGTTGAACTAGTGTGATCTTATAACTTTTTGATAACTTTGACTGAAATAATTTGATCTTTAAGATGCTGGACAACTACAAGGAGGAAGGCAGTTTTCATAGTTCACAGCAAATAAAGTAAGGTTTACATAACCCTCTTAATAAGTTTCTGCAAAAGCTGGGTTAATATTTTAATCAAATTCTCTTGAAGGGAAAGGCAACTGGTGAAATTTGGGGATTTGACATGCCAATCTATGTAGAAACCAAGTGTGGTTTGGAGACCACCATGGAAAGAATAACTTCAATCATGAAATGTAAAAATGAAAAGAGGAAAGAAACCCGATGAGTTTTTCCAATACCAAGATTTTTCGGTTGTTTTAAAAAGACAACAACAAAATCTGACCTTTAAGGGACCATGACAATACCATGAGGCATACTTTCAGCAACTTTAAAGTGAAAACTTGTTAGCATTAGCTATCTAATTATTTATTTATGATTACTTTGAGTAACAACAAAGTTTAGCTGTGAATCATACAGTTAGAATTCAAAGGGATGCTAGCAAGATCATCAAGGCCAATGTTCTAATTTTACAGGTGACATAGAGAGTTTAAGTGACTTCTTATTTGCCCAGGATCACACATAGCTCATAAAAACCAAACCAACAAAAGAAAAACAAACAAAAAAAATAGTATTTTGACCAAAGAGAAGTTAGTTCTTTGGTTCTTATAACAATGTTTAAAATGATAGCTTCTCAACCAAAAACAAAAAGATTCATGTTTTCAAATTTCATTAAGTGGTACTGAGGTACCACTGAGGTCCACCTAGTTACTTTTTGCTTTATGCAACTTAACAAATGGTAGTTAAAACCTGACGTCATTTTTTTTGCATCTGTTTCTCTTCTAAATCATCCAGGTCTTTGTTTCTATGAATGGTATAAACAGGGATTTGACCCCAGGACTTTTGACCCCAAGATCAGGCTCTATCTACTTTATAAGGAACATTCCTCACCTGTTAGGTTTTAATATCAGGATCTTAAAAATGAATAAAAACTGGATTTAAAAGTGTTAATCACCATTCTTGAATCACCATTCATTCTTGAATTGGAAGAATGGTGGGAGCAATGATCCTAGAGACTGAAGATTTAGGTTTGACTCTTGGCTCTGAACTTTGCTTATGGTCTGTGGATGAGACATAACCCTCTCCGAGCCTTAGTTTTCCTATTTAGATTGTTATTTAGAAAGTGAGAATGATAATGAATGCCTATCCTATTTACCTCACAAGCTTGTTGTATTTTGTATAATGATATAAAATAATGATTATTATTTTTTTTAAATCAGATTGACTCTTCAAGCAGCAAACATACAGTCAAAACCCCAGTGGTTGATCTTTGTATATAGTCAGCTTTAAGGGAAATCGGAAAAGAGAAAACCTAATTGCTTCCATTTGAAAATTATTCCTGTGCACTGGAGGGAATAAGATCAATTTCCTTTCTCTCTGTCCTTCTGTGACCCAGGCTCCACAGTAACACTAACCCCATGCCATGTATAATTTTCTATTTTGGAGATTGGCTCAAACTGTTGCAGTCCCCCAATGAGTTAGTTGGGCCTTCATTCATTCATCTTTGGATATGCTTGTCTTTGTGGATTTCTGATTTTCACATGTTAGAAATGCTCATTTTAACATTAGGATTTTAATGGTGCCCAAAGACTTTATGAAAGCTTTCAGGTCACTTTGGGGTTTTAATAGTAGCCTTGCACAGATGCATGTAATAAGTGTTTGTTGAATTTAATTAATGAATATTCCTTGATACTAATAGTAGTTTTTTTTAAAAAATAGTATTTTATTTTTCCAAATACATGCAAAAATATTTTCAACATTTACCTTCCCTGTCTCTTCCCTCTGCTATATAGCAAGCAATCCGATATAGGTTAAACATGTGCAATTCTTCTAAACATATTTCCATATTTGTCATGCTAAGAAAAATCAGATCAAAAGGGAAAAAAACATGAGAAAGGAAAAAAACCCTAGCAAACAACAACAAAATGTGAAAATAGTATGCTTTGATACATATTCAATCTTCATAGATCGCTCTCTCTCTGGATGTGGATGGCACTTTCCATCATAAATCTATTTTTAATCACCTTGAAGAACTTCATTGTTAAGGAGAGCCAAGCCTGATGGTAGTTTTTATGATAGTTGTTCTTATATATCACATGAAGATAAATCCAGATCATTTTATAGAAATTCAATGAAGCACTTAATTGCTTTGGACAAGGTTTTTAAAGTGGTCTGCTCCTATGAGAGGGTCCGAGAGTTATAAATGAAATCTCAAAAAAAGACAGTATCCATTGGAGGGTTGGTCTGAATGCCAGGCTTAGAAACTCTTTATCCCTAAGTGCTTTTTTCCAGGGCTTTCTAGAAAAGGGAAAGCCCCTTGTTGACATCTTTACCCAACCGAAGAGAAACTTGCTACTACACAGTTGGAATCTTGGCAGGAGTAATTAGTGAGTGTTGGAAGATCCTTTGAAGAAGTGTTATGTGTCATCAATGAAAGATACAGCTTTCAGATCTTTGCCTGCCCTTATTTTCACATTTCCCAATCATCCTGATCTCTTTTTCCCCACTATGGTTTATATATTTATGAGGTACAATATCTCATGAACACATATTCTACCTGTCCTATTCTCTTATGCCAAAATATACATTTATCAAAATAGGACCATTCTACCTATGATCAAATCTTTTGAAAATGGAAAATGTCTTACAGAAAATCTTTTAATCATTTGGCTGGGACACAAAGATTCATGGAATACAGAATTTCAAGAATTGAAACATCTCAGGAGGTATTTCAATTCCTATCCCTCAAATGGCTCCTACTTCAACATGCCCAGCTACCATTCTAGGAAAGAAGGCTTTTTAGCAATTGACTTTTCTTTGTCAACCAGCAAGTATTTTTTTCTTTCTTTCATATTTCCATGTTAGTCATATTGTGAAAGAAGAAACAGAACAAAAGTGAAAAGCCATGGAAAACAGAAGAATTAATATGGTATGCTTTGCTATGCATTCAGACTCTGGAGGGAGATAGCATTTTCCATTATGAATCTTTTGGAATTGTCTTGGATTATTGCATTGCTAAGAAGAGCTAAGTCAATCATAGTTGATCATTGCACAATTTTGATATTACTATGTACAATGTTTACTGGCTTTGTTCATTTTACTCAGCATCAGTTCATGTGAGTCTTTCCAAATTTTTCTGAAATCTGTCTGTGCATAATTTTTTATAGCACAATAGTATTCCATTACATTCATATATCACAAGTTGTTCAGCCATTCCCCAGTTGATGGGCATCTTCTCAATTTCCTTTTCTTTGCCACCACATAAAAGAGTTGCTATAAATATTTTTGTACATAAAGGTTATGTTCTTTTTTTCCCCTGAGGCATTTGGGGTTGTGACTTGCCCAGGGTCACACAGCTAGGATGTGTTAAGTGTCTGAGATTAGATTTGAACTCAGTTCCTCCTGAATTCAGGGCCATTGCTCTATCCATTGCTGCCCCAATTATGTCCTCTTTTTAATGATTTCTTTGGGATACAAGCCTAGTAATGGCATTGCTTATTCTTTTTTTAATAGCTTTTTATTTTCAAAATATATGAAAAGATAATTTTCAACATTCACCTTGTGTTCCAAAGTTTTCTTCTTCTCTTTTCTCAATCCTAGAAAGCAAGCAATCTGATATAGGTTAAACATGTGTAATTCTTCTACACATATTTCCACAATCATCATGCTGCACAAGAAAAGTCAGATCAAAAAGGAAAAAAAAATTAGAAAGGAAAAAAAAGCAAGCAAACAACAACAAAAAGTGAAAATACTATGTTGTGATTCATATTCTGTCCCTACAATTCTCTTTTTGGATGCAAATGGCTCTCACCATCACAAGTCCATTAGAACTGGCTGGAATTACCTCACTGTTGAAGAGTGAAATCCACCAGAATCGATTGTTACATGATTTTGTTGTTGCTGTGTACACTGTTCTCTTGGTTCTATCCACTTCACTTAGCATCAATTTATTTAAGTCTCTCCAGGCCTTTCTGAAATCATCTTCTTGATTATTTTTTATAGAACAGGTATTGCTTTTTCAAAGGATATGCACAGTTTGATCACCTAGCCAGTCTGATAGATATAAGTTGTTTTAATTTATATTTCTCTAATCAATAGTCTCAATCAATAAATCTTAAGCACCTTTTAAGTGTCAAGAACTTTACCAGACACTATGAATACAGGATGTGTAATTGTAGTTTTATTTATTTATCTAGCTATTTTATTGTATGTGTGTGTATATATATGTATATATATATACACAATAAAATAGCTAGATAAATTTACATTTTTAACTAAATGACTTTTAAATACATCATAGCCCCCCCCCACTACTTTTGGGCTCCTTGAAAAGCTATTCCAGATTGAAGGCATGCTTTGCCTTATTATTTGCTCAAAACCACATCTCATTAGTCCCCAACATTGTTTTAGACCAACCTGAAGATACAGGTTCAAAGCATAAAGACACAGGTTTTAATAGCATAGCAAAATAAATATAAGCATAGTTTCCCCAAAACACATAATACCATCTGTGAGAAAAAGCATATGAATAGGGAACATATGTAAACAGGGTAACTCATGCTACTAAGATGGCCTCTCCACTGGAATACCTCTCAACAAGAGTGCTGATACTTCTCCACAGAGCCACAATATAATCTATTGTGATTTTCTCCAGTTTTACACACTGCTGGGATCATTTGATGATCTATTCTCTACTGAACTTATCTTTTCCTTGCAGCTGATATGATGCCCCCTCATAGAGGTAGGGTCTATCAGCTCATTTACAACATCGTCCCAAGAGTCTAGGCTCTCCTACTGTCACCTGCTGGTTTTCTATTCAATTGCAGGTGACATGAGGTTTTCCTTAGAGAATAGGGTCCATTATCTATTTTGGATTATATATTCAGGGTCTATATTAGCTCTTTTGTGGTTCCAATTCATAGTCTGAGAAATTTAGGCATTTTAAATCTTTTGTAAACAGCTATTTGTCTGTTTCAGAGATTATTGAATTCTCTAAATTGTTACTCTTTGAGTAACAATAAAAAAAATTATAGCTGTGAACGGATCCAGCTATTTTAGAGAGCAATTCGGAGCTATGCTCAAAAAGTTATCAAACTGTGCATACCCTTTGACCAAGCAGCATTTCTATTGGGCTTATATCCTAAAGAAATCATAAAGGAAGGAAAGGGACCCACATGTGCAAGAATGTTTGTGGCAGCCCTTTTTGTAGTGGCTAGAGACTGGAAACTGAATGGATGCCCATTAATTGGAGAGTAGCTGAATAAATTATGGTATATGAATGTTATGGAATATTATTGTTCTGTAAGAAACGACCAGCAGGATGATTTCAGAGAGGCCTGGAGAGACTTACATGAGCTGATGCTGAGTGAAATGAGCAGAACCAGGAGATCATTATATACGGCAACAACAATACTATATGACGATCAATTCTGATGGACATGGCTCTCTTCAACAATGAAATGTTTCAAACCACTTCCAATTGTTCACTGAAGAAAGCCATATACACCCAGAGAGAGGGATGTGAAATGTGGACCACAACATAACATTTTCATACTCTCAATTGATGTTTGCTTACATTGTGTTTCCTTTATCTGATATGTCTTTCTTGTAGATATGATTTTTCTTGCACAAAAATGATAAGTGTGGAGATATGTATACATATATTCGGTTTGTCAAGTATTTTTAACATAATTAACATGTAGTGGATATCCTGCCATCTAGGGGAGGGGTGGGGAGTAGGAAGGAAAAACTTTTAACAGAAAGCTTTGTAAGGGTTAATGTTGAAGAATTACCCATATATATGTTTTGCAAATAAAATAAAATTTAAAAAAAATTATTTGGTGACACAATGGACAGGGAACTAGTCCTGGAGTCAAAAAGACTTCAGTTCAAGTCCAGCTTCAGAGACTAGTTCTGTGACTCTGGGCTGCTCATTTAACCCTATTTACCTCCGTTTCCTCATCTGTAAAATAAGCTGAAGGAGGAAGTGACAAATTATTCCCATATCTGCCAAGAAAACTCAAATGGTGTCATGAAGAGTCAGATAAGAGGGAACAACAACTACATAAAAATCATCATTTCCTTTCAATTCCCCAGCATCTATGATCCAACAATCTATTCATGCAAATCATTTCCTAGGTGCTTTTCTTAAACTAATGGGACAGGATGGAATTAATGACTTGTCTTGTCTTCCTCCCAACCCCAAACTAACTGCTTTCCCCAATCCAACTTAATGAGTATTGTTTAAAACTTCTGAAAAACATGACTTTTAGATCAGGTACACTTTCAGTAGAGATGTCCTAGGTTAGTTTCAGGGCATCATTCACTATTACTCCTAGATTTCATTTTATTTAAGTACTTACTGCTAAGCATTGGGGATGAAAAACAACATAGTTCCTTATATGAAGGACCTACAATCTAACAAAATATAAATTACTATGATAAAAATTAAAATGAAATAATAATATAAAATTAGAGACAAAGTGGTACAATAATTAGAGATCTGGTATTGGAGCCAAGAATACCTTGGTTCATGTCCCAAATCTAATACTGATTATACAAACCAGGGCAATTCACTTAACTTTTCATGGACCCAGAAAATTTCCTTAATTCCAATAAATTGCAGAGGAATTGCTAATCTGAATTGGTTGAGGAAGGAAATAAGTATTTCTTACACCTCTAATCTGTACCAGGTACTAATGTTAAACACTTGATAAGTATCACCTCATTTGAAATTTCACAATTTTGGGAGATAGGTACTATTATAAGCCTCATTTTACAGCTGAGGAAACTGTGGCAAAGATTTTTTTTTTTGTAAAATGAGTCCCTGAGTCTAAACTTTAAATAGAAATTTAATAACAACTATTAAGAATATGAAGCAAGACCTGGACATAAATTTTCTTGACTGCAAGCCCAGAGTTCTCTCTACTGTTACCTAACTGCCTAGAGAGTTCCTGTGTGGGAATTCTTTATATCTATGAAATCACTAGTCCTACTTCCCCCTCCTCTACCAAAGTATTTAGAGATGGCCAACAGAGAGGAGAGAAATTATGGAGATATATTGTTTGTAGGTGAATTGATCGAGAAAAGCTTTATGGAGACTTGAACTGGGTCTTGTTAAAAAAAAAAGACAATATTTCAAAGGTAGAAATGTAAAGACAGGTTTTCCAGGGAAAGAGTGGTATCTACTGCATGATAGCCATTATGGTAAACCTTTTATAAATATTATCTCATTTAATTTTCCAGGCATGGAGCAGAAAATGAGAAAAGTAATGAGAAAAGACAGGAAGAGAACAAAGCATAACAACTAGTCAAGTTAAGCAGAAATATGGAGTATTTGGAAGTAGTATGAAATATGGCTGAAAAGGTAGAATGAATCATGATCACGAATTCATCCAAGTATCAGTCATCAGTTATCAAGCATTTGTTATGTGCCAGGCACTGGTCTAAAACTGGGATATATGAGGATAAGAGATGTATTTTGTAATATAGATATGAAGAAAACCCCATATTATTGGCCATCTGTTGTGGTTTTATTGTCTTGCTAAACAGAGACCAGAAAATCTGATCTTACTCATTGAAAGGAATCATCTCACAAAGAGACTCTTCAAGATATCCACATTCAAAATTTTGGAGTGAATTATCTCAGTAAATACTCAAATGATCCATTGAATAAGTTCTGCCTATGGCCCATGCAATACTAGTCTATATCTCACTGTAATGGCTTCCCAATTTCAATCACCTAGCCTCTCTACATTAGGCATACTTCTTCCTGAATTTTAATCTTTCTTTTTTTTCTTAATGAATCCAATTCCTCCCCAGTTAATTCATCTCATGACTCATTCAACTGAATCCTCTGGAATTTCTGGTCTGTTGTCAACAAAGTTATCCTCCCACCTTTCCTAAGATCACCATATCACAATATCACTTTCTCCTCAGGTGACTTTGTCTCTCGCTCTTCTCTCCCACTCATATAGTCAGAGTAAGAAATAGAAAAGGTAAATATGTTTCTTGCTTCCTATTGTTAATTTCATATCTGTAAGTATTTTCTCTCAATAGTTTTTCACTTTGAGGTCCTTGAAATTAATTTATTTTACCCTATTCCCTTCTTAATGCTGTCATTCTCTCAGCTTTTTTAGTGATTTTAGTAGATGGTTCACACACTTCACCCCTCTTTCCCAGAATCTGAGATCATTTTTCATGTTCTTATTTACTCACCTCTATCTATGTGATCAATCTGTTCCTTGAAGTTCTTTTCTCCAGTTTTATCCTCTGCTCAACTTCAGCAACACAGCAGCATGATTAAATATTAGATCTAGATATTTAATGAAATTGCCCTACTTTCAAGATCTAAAACCTTGAAATCCTTCTTTTTAAACACAATCTCCTATTCCGATCACTTCTTCCATTTTTATTCTTTGTTCTTATTGTAATCACCAGTCAATATGCCCATCCCTATTCTCCTTGCCCATTCATGTCTTCTCTGCTCCACTTTAATTTTTCACTAGCTGTTCTTGTTGTTGTTCAATTATTTCAATCATGTCAGAGGTGACACTGTCAGACCTGCACTTTTAGGAAGATCAATTTGATAGCTGAGTAGAAGATAGCTAGAATAGAGAGAACCTTGAGACAAGGAAACTAAGGAAGAGTCCAGGTGTAAAGTAATGAAGACCAACACCAGAATGTGGCAGTGTCAGAGGAAAGAACGATATGAATTTGAGAGGCTTATGAAGGATAGAAAAAACAGAATTTTGCAACTGAGTTTTGTGAGGGTTGAGAAAAGAATAAAGGATGGCAATTTGTGAACCTGAGTGAATAGAAAGATTGTGGTCCTCTTGAAAGTAAAAGGGACATTTTTACATATCTTATTATTTTTAAACCAAGTATCTATTTTGTTTTCTATTTATCCCCCATAGCCTCCATTGAAAAAGAAATAAAGATAAAATCCTTATAATATATATTCATAGTCAAGCAAAACAAATCCAACAGTAGCCATATCCAAAAAATACATCTCTACTTGTACCTTGAGATCCTCTCCTTTCTGTTAGGAAGTGGATAGCATGTTTCATCATGAATCCTTTTGAAACATGGTTGATCATTGTGGTGATCAGAGTTCTTAAATCTCTCAAAGTTGTTAGTTTTTATAATGTTGTTACTTTATAAATTGTTCTCTTTATTCTACTCTGCCTCAGTTCATAGAAACCTTTCAAAGCTTTTCTGAGACATCTCCTCCATCATTGCTTATACCATAACAGTTATACATTATAACTATATACCATGTTTTTGTTTAGCCATTCACCAATTGACTGGCATCCTATTTTTGTTTCCTTATCTTTGCCAACACACACACATACACACAAGATCCTACAAAAATTTTTGTATATATGATTACTTTTCCAGTTTCTTTGGTCTCTTTGGCTTAATAGTGGTATTGCTGGGACAAAGTATTGTAATTCTTTGGGAATAGTTTCAAATTGATTTCTATAACAATTAGAGCTTACCACATCTGTTTTCTCATATTCCTTCCAGCATTTGTCATTTTATTTATTATTTTTCAATTTTGTCAACCTGATAGATATGAAGCAGAATTTCAGTTATTTTCATTATTTCCTTTCATTAATTATTAATTATTTGAAGCATTATTTTGGTGTGGCTATTAGTCACTTTTTCCCATCTGACACAGGTAATTTCTTCTTTGTTTCTCTTATTTATTCATGATATTAAGTCTCATGTCTAATTGTATCTTTATGTCTAAGTGTGATATGTCTAAGTCTAATTTGTAGCTTATCTTGGTATATGCTATCGGATATTTGTCTTAATGTAGTTTCTCCCAAATTGCTTTCCAGTCTTCCCAGAAATTTTTAATCAAATGGTGATTTTTTTTACCCCATAATCTAGCATCTCTGGGTATATGAAATATTTAGACTACTGTTCTCATTTGTTTCTGTATGCTGTATAGGATTATACTCAGTTTTGTTAGTTGTTCTTATTTGTAAACCTTTCTCTTTTTTCTTTTTGGAATATTGTGTTCTAAGATCTACTCATTTGTAGTACAAGGTGCTAGGTTTTGTGATCCCTACTGTAATTTCTTGGTACTTGAACAGCTTTCTAGATTGCTTATAATATTTTTTCTTTGATGTGGGAGCTCTGGATTTTGTCTATATATTCCTGTGACTTTTCCTTTTGGGACATTTTTTCAGGAATTAATCATTAAATTGTTTCTGTGCAGTTTACATTTATGATTTCTTAAAATATGATATCTACATTAGCTTGTGCAGGTCTTCCAAGGTATTGCCAAAAGCATCCATTTCATCATTCCTTGCAATACAGTACTATTCCATTATATTCATATGCCCTACTTTTTTTAACCATTCCACAAATAATGGACAGCCTGACCTGTTAGCTTGTAGTTCTTTGTCACCACAAAGAGTTGCTATAAATATTTTTGGACATATGGGTTCTTTTCTTTATTCTTTGATCTTTTGGAAAGGCTAGTAATAACATCACAAGATCAAAGGTATGATTCATTTGAGGACATAATCCCAAATTGTCAGAATGGCCTCCAATTTCCAGCTCAACTTGCAGATATTATGAAATTACTCATTCTTTGTTTTAGAAAAATCTGTATGTTTGCACTATTTTTTAAAAAGATTGATCAGCATTTCAGAGAGGATTGGAGCGACTTGCATGAACTGATGCTGAGTGAAATCAGCAGAACCAGGAGAACATTATACACAGCAACAAGACTATACTATGATCAATTTTGATGGACATGGTTCTCTTCAACAATGATGTGATTCAAACCAGTTGTGCTGCGATGAAGATAGTCATATACATCCAGAGAGAGGCCTGTGGGAACTGAGAGTGAACCACAACACAGCATTTTAACGCTTTCTGTGAATATTTCCATGCATTCTGTTTTCCTTCTTAGGTTGTTTTTTTTTCCTTCTTCTTTTTCTAGATCTGATGTTTCTTGTGCAGTAAGATAAGTGTATAGATATGTATACATGTATTGTATTTGTCATATAATTTATCCTATCTAGCATGTATTAGATTACCTGTCATCTAGGGGTGGGGGGCGGGGGGAGGGAAAGGAAAAGCTTGGGAAAAAAAGTTTTTTTTTGCAAAGGTCAATGTTGAAAGGTCACTCATATGTTTTGCAAATAAAAAGCTTTATTAAAAAAATAAAAAGATTGATCAGTGTTTTATTTTACTTAATCAATTTTCTTGAATTGGGACTTTTATAAGAGTCGGGGTTGGAAGGTCTATTCTACTTGGTCTTGCTCTGATTCCTTAAGTTTCTGTTTGATGTCTTCCTGTGGTTACCCATCTTCTGGCCACCCCAATATTTAAAATTCAATAGCTGCATTTTCAAGGCCCTCTCTAGTACAGCAGGATGGAGCCTGAGGGACCTCAGAGTCATTGAACCTAGGCTGAGTACTATAGTGTTACATTGGTTGCTGTCATCTGCATTTTTCCCAGAACTTCTAAGATTTCCAGCCTGAGTCTTTCTAATAGCCCCAAGACTTTCTTGGGGGAAAATCTCCATTCTTGTTGCCTCTAGACTAAGAGCCTTGAAGGGATTGTGTCCTTAGTCTATAACTATTCATACTGACTCTTGCTTTATTGATGACCCCCTTTCCTATTAACTATGGGCTTCTTGCTGAAGAAGTCACTTACTCTAGTTTATCATTTGATTTCTTAATCACTATTTGGTCTGGTATGACATCCATGTTTTTTCTGGAAAAAGTATGTGGAACTTGAGTGATCTGTCTCCTGTTTAAATACCAACTAATTGCTTTCGGGCTGAATAATTTTTTTTGCTTTTCTTTACTGTCTTCTTTTCTAAATTTTTATTATTTTTTTCCTTCCCTAGTTTTTTATATACTAAAGAGTATTTTTCTTTGAACTCCCCCAAAGCTCTCTCTCCCCATTACCTCGATATGTTCCTCAAGGACTGTGTCTTAATGAGGCAGTTTGGTGTTTATGATAAAAATGCTAGATTGAGGTTCAAATCCATACATTGTTACATACTAACTGGGTGACCTTGGGCAAATCATGTAATCTCTCTGGACCTCAGTTTCTTTGCATATAAAATGATAAATTTGGTCTAGATGACCTCTAAATCTCTTCCAACTCTCAATCTTACTATCCCTTTTAATCGGTACCATCTGTAAATGAAGTATATTTATAGGATCTGTGATTTTCATTAATGTAATAATCTTTACCTCTCATCCATAAGGAAATAAACTGTGACTTAATAAGTAAAAATCTTTGCTGTTTTCATTAACTCCTATGGGTTCAGTGGTCATTTGTCTTCTTTACTTGGTTGATTGTCAAATCTCTATATCAAGCCCTCATCTTTTGCTAGAACTTTGGTCCGTCATTGCCAAATGCTTGTTGGATGTCTCATCAGTATCTCAAAGTCATTATGTCTAATGCAAAGCTCATAATCTTCATCTCCTCCCAACCTACTCCAACTCCAAATTTCTCTTTCTATTGAGAACAGTACTTTTTCAATCTTTGAGGTTCACAAAGAGGTGTATGAGTATACATATAAAAAAGAAGACAGGCATTCTATATACTGAAGAATTTATATGGTTAATTTTCCTTCCTTTTGCTCCAAGGTTAGAGAGTTTTTTTTTTTAATAATTTCTAATTCTCTCATGAAGCTATTTTTTCATTTAATGCACCCTCCAAAAGCCTTAGCATATAAATACATAAAGGAAGAATTAACTGACATAAGAAGTTAGTAATACATTAGAGGAGATTTCAGTGTTTCAATTTTAAAAAAATGAACAGAAGATAAAGAAAAGGGAAATTATAGAATGGAACAAATTGCTTGAGAAACTAGAGCTGATATATATGATGCTTATTAAATAGGGTCACTAAAGAAGTTAAGCATTTCTCAGCACCATATAAAATATTTTTTTTACAAAAATTTGCCATGTTTTAGGGTACAGAGGTATAGTGAGCAAATGAGAAAAGGCAAATGTATTAAACCTATCCTTTATAGACCACAATGCAAATAAAAATAGTAACTAGTTCAAGGATCATAAACAAAAGCCCAATCCCAAATACAAATTTAACAATGAAATTCTAAATAATGAGAGAGTCCAAGAAGAAACCATAGAAACTGTTAATCATTATTATTAGGCTGCACTGCTGACTCATCTCCACAGGGCTTTCTCTATGCCATACATATCTCTTCATGCTGAAAGCTCACCACACCCCTGGATTCCTTCTCATGTTGGAAATACCCTCTTACCCTTGTGGCCTTTCTATTTGATTATCTAGATCCTTCCAGAATGCTCATTTTAAAAAGGAAGCTTAGGTTAATCATGTTTTTGTACCTCTCTACATTGCACTGCTGACTCATCTTTTTCTACCATGCTTTTGGTTAGGTTTCTTGATCTCTCTGCTGAACCTTTTAGCTCCTTTTTCTATATTGTTTTCCCCCATTGGAATTTTTTAAAGCTCTTTGATGGCAGGAACTGTCTTTCTGCTTATATTTCTGTTCTTAGTGCTTACCACAGTGCCTGACACATAGTTAAGTGTCTAATAAATGCTTGTTGCCTTGTTGAAACATAAGAAAACATTGTGCAATGCATGTTTTCAGACTTTTTAGGTGTGTTAATCAATTATGCTTACTTTTTTCCCCTTCTTTTTGTTTTCTTTTAAAAATACTATTTGTTAAATGAGATGACTTTATAGAAGGGAAATAATGCTGATGTAAATATTAAAAAAAGAAATCATCACATTTATTTTGAAAAAGCTAAACAATTTATATTTTATCCTAGAGGCAATAGTAAGTCACTAAAGTTGATTGATTAGGGGAGTGACATCATCATTTCTGAGCTTAAAGAACTCCAGGGACTGAACTAAGGTGGAGGCTATATGAGGAGGAAGAACTTGTTGAATATGAGAGATGTTGCAAATGGATTAGTAATGTAGAGTGAGGGAAAATGAAAAGTCAAGAATAATGCCAAGTTTATAAACCTAGGAGCCTAGAAAGAGGGTGATGCTCTTGTCAGAAACAGAGAAGGGAAAGGAAGGCTTGTGGAAAAAGCATTCAGCATTGTATACACTGAATTTCAGATGTTTCTGATACACTGAAATATCCAATAAGCAGTTGATGATGATCACATGAAGCTCAGGGAGATACTAGGGCTGCACAAATATTATATGTACACAATATAATATATGCATACATGCATACATACATATATATATGTGTGTGTATATATATATATACTCTATGAGTAATCTGCAAAAAAGTTAATAGTTAAATCCCTGGAAGTGAATGATTTTACCGAGCCAGTCAGTATATTAAAAAGAGAGCCTAGGACCAAGCCTTGGGGAGAATATTCAAAGTCAAGCTATGATATGGATAGGCAAATAGGCATCTAGGCAAATGGTATTGAGAAGAGGTCAGACAAGAGAAAAGAAAGAAGGATCACTTTGTGCATTTGGAAGCAAAAAACAAAACAAAACAAATTTGAAGCTACCCTTGAAGAGAAAATAATTTGATGATAGAAGGAAGTAAAAATTACTTGTCCTCCAAATAATTGGAGACAAGGATGTAAAAAAGAAAAAAACTGAGAAATCAAGATTTGACTAAGAAGGTGGTATTTGAGAACAGAAATTGAATTTTTGGACCATCACTTAAAATCTTGGAATGATAAAGTCTTGAACAAGGATGGAATAGAGGTAACAAAGACTGGTAAGAATACATTTCCTTGGTGAATTACATATTTTATCAAAAAGACATTAAATCAGAAAGAATGAAAGAACAAAGAAATTGCATATGTGTATATATACATATGTACATATGGATATTCACATGCATATGTGTGTACATATAAATATATACATAAACATTTATGTGTGTGAATTTACACATATAGACACATACCCTATATTTCCAATATGTATCCAAACTAGATATCATAAAGACTAACTCTAATGATAGTAGAATAGCTTTAAAGTATTCTGAAAAGCAAAGGAAACAAAATCCAAGGAAGGTAAACATCTGACTTCAAACATCTATAGACAAATGTACAAAGTTTAGACCCCCATCAAGATGAACTAGAGGTTTTTCATCCAAGGATGCAAATTTGAGCTGTATCTTGGTGGGATGAGACCTATTCCTGAAATATGTCTCTGACTTAATACAACTACATCTTATTCAAAAGAAACAGAGGAACTAAAACAATATAGAGCAAGAAAATAGTAAATTGTTTATTCATAAAGAAATCCAGGAAATGAGAGAGGGGAATTATAATCAAGACCATAAGACTTAATTAGATCATTAGACATTAGATCAATGGAGGGAAAAACAAGTGATTTTGTCACTAGAGTATACTACAAATCAACTGTATAGATAGAGGTAATATATATGAAGAGTTCAGGGAACAGATGACAAGGCTGGCATGAAGACATGATGTAGTAGAGATTAGGGACTACACTGCTTCAGAAAACAAGTAGGGCTGGGTGCTCTCTTACCAAATCCCAACTTATCTTGATAATCATTTACCTTTTACACATTTTTCTTCTGTCCTTTTCAAGCCAAAGATCATTCTCCTTGGCAGAGAATCCAGGTGGACACTGACTTGAGAAACTCATCATTCATCTTTTATCACTGTTCTAACCACTCCAGCAGTGATTCTTTATCTTTTTTGTTCCTCTTCTTTTCCTCAGTATATATATATATATACATATATATATATATATACATATATATATATATATTTAAAAAATAAAATAAAAATCTATTGTCGAAAAAAGTTTTGTGTAGTTCTACATTTGACTCTTTAGATAATTCTATTTCTTCCTCACTTGAATAATTTTTATTTCTGTCTTTAGAATTTAATTCTTCAGACATTTCTAACTGAACTTTCCCTATCAAATCTTTATCTTTGAAGTTCCCATCATTTTTACTCAAGCAACCAGTTCTTCCTCTCTGGAAAGTGTGAGTTTCATAATGAAAAATTCCTTTCTTGTTTCCTCCAACTTTTGAAAAATGAACTGTCATTAAATTAAAGTATAATTAACTACTTTGCTTTTTTTTTATCAGTTTTACTTAATCAGTTACCCTTATCAATGAAGCTACTCCCTTCTTCCCATCACTGCTATATCATGTGTCCATGTTAAACTTTGATATGTTTTCAAAACTTATCTTCTCTTTACTCTTTCTGATCAGGCAGTCTATAGTATATTTCAGTGTAATATTCCTTCTATTCTTGAGTTCATTGATTATCCTCTCCATTACACTTTTCCTTATGGTTCTTGGATTCCCTAATATGTAGCATTATGCAATATCTTTTCTTTTATCTATCCTGTTTCTTTTGAATAAGAGGGACCTTTTTCTTGGGTCCTATACTACCAAGTATAAGTAATATCCATGATGCCAAATGTTCTTCTTGTGTTAGCATATCCATTTTTTTTCTATTTGTAAACATTTAGACATTTGAGGGTATTGGTCCTATTGTTTGCTACTTTCTTGGATTTTATCTGTTATGAATTTAGGGTCATCTATATAATTTTTTGTTACATTTGTAGGGAGTATGGTAAGTTGTTTTATTTTGCCCATGAAGGTTACATGTGTACATACAGTCTAGATGTATTTTTCAAGGAGACATGAAGAGATATCTCTAGAGTCTAATCCGACTTCCCTTCTCCAAGGTAGACTTTACTTTTTTTCAGGAGAGGAAGTAAGAGGTTGGGGCTAGAGGCTAGCTATTGTACTCATCTCAAAAAGATATCTATATGATCTTTTATATATTGTTAGTCTAGGGGAAATAATTTTTAGGTTCACTATTTTATTTTATTTTATTTTATTTTAGGATCACTATTTCTTAAAGGGAAGAAGACCCCCAATTTATATATCCAAAGCTTAGCTCCCTTCCAACTAGATGTCAGTTTTATAATGAACACATAATGAATAGAAAACAAATCCATTTATCCAAGTTAATAGCAAAATAAAAAATCAGAAAAAAGCTTACATTTGAAAATGCATATGTATAAGAATGAATGAGTTCTACTGGGAATGAGATAACTCAGCTCATTCAAAAGAGAGTCTCAAATCTTAAAACATTACCTAAAATATCTGGCACAGTAAACTGGAAGAGTGACATGGAAATAGTGACAGTGTTTGTTCCAGTACATATTGGGTCTTTCCCATTTTTCTCTTCCTTCAGTTTGAAAGGAGATTGGAACCATATTTCTTCTTTGTGGAAAACAGAAGACTAGGATCTCTCTCTCTGTAACTTTTACCAATTAATTCCCTTTGAGTCTTGGATTATAATTCATTAAAGTTCTTCTCTTACATTTAGCTTCATAGAAAAATAGAAATAGATAAACCTCTTTTCAATTTAAAATACTTTGCAAGTCTTTAGATAAACAAATTATTGCCATCTTTTGTTAGGTTTAATCCATGCCTCATTAGGAACCTATCATTCTCATATTTTAAACTATAATTCAGAAATCAAGATAAATATTAGAGATAAAGAAATAAGTGTTAAGAGATACAGAGATTTCTATTCAGTCATTTCAGAGATGCCCAATTCTTCATGACCCTATTTTTGAGGTTTTCTTGACAAAGTACTGTAGTGATTTGCCATTTCCTTTTCCAGTTCACTTTACAGATGAGAAACTGAGGCAAATGGGAATGGACTTGCTCAGGGTTACCCAGCTAGTGAGTATCTGAGACCAGATTCAAACTCAAGAAGATGAGTTTTCTTGACTCCAGTTCTAGCACTTTATCCACTGAGCCTCCTCGCTGCCCCAATACAGAGATAAAGAAGGGAATTTATGAGGGAGTGTGTATGGTGGAATGGTAATTAAAGAGAATCAAATAAAAGAATTGAGAAGCAACAAGGGTTCAGTTGAAATTAACATAAATTTGAAGTGTCCAGGCCTGTGGGGTTATTAAAAATGAATGAATGGGAGTTGTTTTTATAAATGTTCACCATGAATAATGTATAGGGAACTGGGGCTCTGGAAAATTTGGAGCAAATTTGAGAGATAAGAGCATTTCTTTAGGAATTTAGATTTTGTTCTGGGACTTAGGGGAATAATAGAAATATTGAGCCATAGAAGAATGCCATATTTTTGTTTGTAGTGGTTTGCTCCCTTATTTATATATGGATGAGTTTCCTTTGACTCTTCCTTTGATCTTATATTATTTTCACAAAATAAATATATTACTTAAAACATCAAGCACTTCAGAATTTTACTTAGCAAAAGAATTAGATCCTACTTAGCCATGATCAACCTTCTTCTGTGCTCTGCCTATTATTTATCCTGGAGTTATCTCAAAAATGGATTAAAAGAAAAAGCATGAACTTACAAGCAATCCTAAACCTCAAATATTTGATCTATGTCACCACATTTAAGTAGTTTAGAGCCTGTTTGGAAGAAATGAAACAAATAGTTTTGGTTCTTTCTGTGCTTTGGAAGAATCAACATTGGTAACTTAGTATTGAACTAGATTCTCATCAATGTCTAAGCCCACTCCTTGGTGATTACATTCTAAAGTAATTTCATACATTGCAGAGATAAAGTCAGAGTATTTGGGATCTGGAAAAAAACCCTTAAAAATAATTATGTCAACCTTCTAATCTTACAAATAGGGAAATAGACACTAGAAAAGGTGTCTTATGCAAAGCCATACAGTTAGCTAGTTAATGATAGCATTCTCTCTGCCATTTTCCTTTCTCCAGTTTAATGATTTCTTTTTCACATTAAATTGTTTTATACAAATAATTGTATTTCCAGAAAGTTTTATATAGATGAAGTCCAATTTTAAGTGCTCCAGGGAATCTCTACAGGGTATATAACTTCACTTCCTCGATTACTTATCTGTTTAATATGTTACAAATGCCTACATTAAGTTTTCTTAAATTAGGACACTTTCTTATTATTTATGTATTTAGGGCTTTATTTAAAAATATTTTCCCCAATCACATAAAGACAATTTTATGTAGCTACTTTAAAGACATCATATTGTCAAGTATCCATGTGGCCTTAAAAAGGTATCTTGGTGTCTAATTTAATAACAAGGAGTGATTTAGATCCCAAAAAAGATACCACCATCATCACAAAAGTGATTAATAATTATTCTAATAATATGACATTGTATGATCCTTTAAAGTTTACAAAGCAAAATCACTATATATCTATCTATCTATATATATGTTAATCTTCACAGAATTCTTTCTTTTCTTTTTTTTCTTTATTAAAGCTTTTTATTTGCAAAACATATGTATGGGTAATTTTCCCCCCTAGTCCTCACCCCTTCCCTAGATGGCAGGAAATCTACTACATGTTAATTATGTTAAAATACTTGACAAATAGAATATATGTATACATATTTCCACCCTTATCATTGATGTGCAAGAAAAATCATATCTACAAGAAAAAAATCAGAGAAAGGAAACACAATGCAAGCAAACATCAATAGAGAGCATGAAAATGTTATGTTGGAGTCCATATTTCATATCTCTCTCTGTGGGTGTATATGACTTTCTTCACTGAACAATTAGAGATGGTTTGAAGCATTTCATTGTTGAAGAGAGCCATGTCCATCAGAATTGATCATCATATAGTCTTGTTGTTGCCGTGTATAATGATCTCCTGGTTCTGCTTATTTCACTCAGCATCAGTTCATGCAAGTCTCTCCAGGCCTCTCTGAAATCATCCTGCTGGTCATTTCTTACAGAACAATAATATTCCATGATATTCATATACTATAATTTATTTAGCCATTCTCCAATTGATGACATCCATTCAGTTTCCAGTACCTTGCCACTACAAACAGGACTGCCACAACCGTTTTTGCACATGTGGGTCCCTTTCCTTCTTTTAAGATCTCTTTGGGATATAGGCCCAATAGAAACACTGTTGGGTCAAAGGGTATGCACAGTTTGATAACTTTTTGAGCATAGTTCCAAATTGCTCTCCAGAATGGCTGGATCCGTTCACAGTTCCACCAACAATGTATCACTGTCCCAGTTTTCCCGCATCCCCTCCAACATTCATCATTATCATTTCCTGTCATTTTAGCTAATCTAACAGGTGTGTAGTGGTACCTCAGAGTTGTCTTAATTTGCATTTCTCTGATCAGTAGTGATTTGGAGCATCTTTTCACATGACTAGAAATAGTTTTAATTTCATCATCTGAAAGTTGTCTGTTCATATCCTTTGACATTTATTGATTGGAGAGTGGCTTGAATTCCTATAAGTATGAGACAATTCTCTATATATTTTAGAAATGAGGCCTTTATCAGAACCATTAAATGTAAAGATGATTTCCCAATTTATTGCTTCCCTCTTAATCTTGTCTGCATTAGTTTTGTTTATACAAAACCTTTTTAACTTAATATAGTCAAAATTATATATCTGGCATTCAATTAAGAGTTCCAGTTCTTCTTTGGACATAAATTTATTCCATCTCCACAGGTCTGAGAGGTAAACTATAATATGTTTCTCTAATTTGCTTACTATATCACTCTTTATATCCAAATCATGAACTCATTTAGATCTTATCTTGTTATGTGGTGTTAGGTGTGGGTCAAGCCCTAATTTCTTCCATACTAGTTTCCAATTTTCCCAGCAGTTTTTGTCGAATGGTGAATACTTATCCCCAAAACTGCAGTCTTTGGGTTTATCAAACACTAGATTGCTATAGTTATTGCCTAGTTTGTCTTGTGATCCTATCCTATGCCACTGATCGACTATTCTATTTCTTAGCCAGTACCAAATGGTTTTGATGACTGCTACTTTATAATATAGTTTTAGATCTGGTACAGCAAGGCCATCTTCATCAGCCTTTTTTTTCATTAATTCCCTTGAAATTCTTGACCTTTTGTTCTTCCAAATGAACTTTGCTACTATTTTTTCTAGATAAGTAAAATAATTTCTTTGGAGTTTAATTGGTATGGCACTAAATAAGTATATTTGTAAAAAAAAATTAAATTTGTTTGGGTAATATTGTCATTTTTATTATATTCGCTTGGCCTACCCATGAGCTCTTGATGTTTTTCCA
>JAJPUD010001823.1:219588-265203 GCA_023553655.1 Myrmecobius fasciatus
GAACTAAACTATAAAATACTTTCCACACAAATAAAATCAGATCTAATCAATTGGAAAAACATTAAGTGCTCATGGGTAGGCAGAGCAAATATAATAAAAATGACAATACTACCCAAACTAATCTACTTATTTAGTGTCATACCAATCAAACTCCCAAGAAATTATTTTACAGATCTAGAAAAAATAGTAGCAAAGTTCATTTGGAAGAATAAAAGGTCAAGGATTTCAAGGGGATTAATGAAAAAAAGACAGATGAACGTGGCCTTGCTGTACCAGATCTAATACTATATTATAAAGCAGCGTTCATCAAAACCATTTGGTACTGGGAAGAAATAGAGCAGTTGATCAGTGGCATAGGATAGGTTATCAGGACAATCTAGGCAATAACTTTAACAATTTAGTGTTTGATAAACCCAAAGACCCCAGCTTTTGGGATAAGTACTCACTATTCAGCAAAAACTGCTGGGAAAATTAGAAACTAGTGTGGACGAAATTAGGGCTTGACCCATACCTAACACCACATACCAAGATAAGATCTAAATGGGTTCATGATCTAGATTTAAAGAGTGATATTGTAAGCAAATTAGAGGAACGTAGTATAGTTTACCTCTCAGATCTGTGGAGATGGAATAAATTTCTGCCCAAAGAAGATCTGGAACTCCCAACTGAACACCAGATAGATAATTTTGATTATATTAAGTTAAAAAGTTTCTGTACAAATAAAACTAATGCAGACAAGATTAGGAGGGAAGCAATAAATTGGGAAATCATCTTTACATTTAATGGTTCTGATAAAGGCCTCATTTCTAAAATATATAGTGAATTGTGTCACATATATAAGAATTCAAGCCACCCTTCAATAGATAAGTGGTCAAGGGATATGAACAGACAATTTTCAGATGATGAAATTAAAACCATCTCTAGTCATATGAAAAGTTGCTCCAAATCACTATTGATCAGAGAAATGCAAATTAAGACAACTCTGAGGTACCACTACACACCTGTCAGATTGGCTAAAATGACAGGAAAGGATAACGACAGGTGTTGGAGGGGATGTGGGAAGACTGGGACAATGATGCATTGTTGGTGGAACTGTGAACAGATTCAACCATTCTGGAGAGCAATTTGGAGCTATGCTCAAAAAGTTATCAAACTATGCATACCCTTTGACCCAGCAGTGTTTCTATTGGGCTTATATCCCAAAGAAATCATAAAAAAAGGAAAGGGCCCCACATGTGCAAGAATGTTTGTGGCAGCCCTTTTTGTAGTGGCTAGAAACTGGAAACTGAATGGATGCCCATCAATTGGAGAGTGGCTGAATAAATTATGGTATATTAATGTTATGGAATATTATTGCTCTGTAAGAAACGACCAGCAGGATGATTTCAGAGAGGCTTGGAGAGACTTGCATGAACGGATGCTGAGTGAAACGAGCAGAACCAGGAGATCATTATACACAGCAACAACAAAATTATGTGATGATCAATTCTGATGGACATGGCTCTCTGCAATAAAGAATTGTCTCAAACCAGTTCCAATTGTTCACTGAAGAAAACCATATACACCTAGAGAGAGGGATATGAAATATGGACCACAACATAACATTTTCATGCTCTCTATTGAGGTTTGCTTGCATTGTGTTCCCTTTCTCTGATTTTCTTTTTTTTTTTGTAGATAGGATTTTTCTTGCACAACTTGTCCAACTATTATTACATTATTAACATGTAGTGGACTTCCTGCCATCTAGGGGAGGGGAGGGGACTGGGGGTAAAAATTGTAATGGAAAGCTTTATAAAGATCAATGCTGGGGAACTACCCATACATATGTTATGCAAATAAAAAGCTTTAATAAAAAAAAGGAAAAAAAAAAGCAAGACAATTCCTTGCTTTCAAGGACTTCACATTTTAATAGAGAAAAAACAATGCACATATGTTTCAGCAGCTTTAGAAAAGCCTCACAGCCTTTAGTGAGAAGTGGCAAAATAGACAGAAATACATACATTTTAGAAATGAAGTAACTTGGTCTTAGGCACTTGAAAAAAAGCAAGATTCCCTTAACTCTAAGTTCTACACTTCTGAATATGATGTATGATGCCATATCCTGTTGATATCCTTCTCTCCTCCTCCTCTCCCTCAACATAAACTTTTAGTTTCAATCAACACAAACTCAGGGTTGGGTCATGTGGACTTTTAATTGCAATTGACTTGTCTGGGCTTTTTGCTTATACCCAGGTCCCAAATAACCCCTAATGAAGCTTCAGTTTTCAGTTGCATACTATGCTAACAGACCTGAGCAACAAATAGCATCACAACAATAAACTTCTAGTAACAAAAGAACTGAATTTTTTTGTTTGCAAAACATATGTATGGGCAATTCTTCAACATTAACCCTTACAAAGCTTTCTGTTACAAATTTCCCCCCCTATTCCCCACCCCTCCCCTAAATATCAGGATATCCACTACATGTTAATTATGTTAAAATATTTGACAAATCAAATATATGAATACATATCTCCATACCTATCATTGTTGTGCGAGAAAAATCGTATTTACAAGAAAGAAAAATCAGATAAAGGAAACACAATGCAAGCCAACATCGATAGAGAGCATGAAAATGTTATGTGGTGGTCCACATTTCACATCCCTCTCTCTGGGTGTATATAGCTTTCTACACTGAACAATTGGAAGTGGTTTGAAACATTTCATTGTTGAAGAGAGCCATGTCCATCAGAATTGATCATCATATAGTATTGTTGCTGCCGTGTATAATGATCTCCTGGTTCAGCTCATTTCACTCAGCATCAGTTCATGTAAGTCTCTCCAGGCCTCTCTGAAATCATCCTGCTGGTCGTTTCTTATAGAACAATAATATTCCATAACATTCATATACCATAATTTATTCAGCCATTCTCCAATTGAAGGGCATCCATTCAGTTTCCAGTTTCTAGCCACTACAAAAAGGACTGCCACAAACATTCTTGCACATGTGGTTCCCTTTCCTTCCTTTAAGATCTCTTTGGGATATAAGCCCAATAGAAATGCTGCTGGGTCAAAGGGTATGCACAGTTTGATAACTTTTTGAGCATAGTTCCAAATTGCTCTCCAGATTGGTTGGATCAGTTCACAGTTCCACCAACAATGTATTAGTGTCCCAGTTTTCCCACATCCCCTCCAACATTCATCGTTATCTTTTCCTGTCATTTTAGCCAATCAGACAGGTGTGTACTGGTACCTCAGAGTTGTCTTAATTTGCATTTCTCTGATCAATAGTGATTTGGAGCTCCTTTTCATATGACTACAAATAGTTTTAATTTCCTCCTCTGAAAATTGTCTGTTCATATCCTTTGACCATTTATCGATTGGAGAATGGCTTGAATTCTTATAAATATGAGACAATTCTCTATATATTTTAGAGATGAGACTCTTTATCAGAACCTTTAATTGTAAAGATGATTTCCCAATTTATTGCTTCCCTCCTAATCTTGACTGCTTTGGTTTTGTTTGTACAAAAACCTTTTAACTTAATACAGTCAAAGTTATCTATCTTGTTTTCAATTAAGAGTTCCATTTGAAAGAACTGAATTTTAAAATAACCAAAACATCAATCATATTCTTCAACAAACCTAGATAGTGCCCTTTTACTTCTCCACAGTGGTTTGATATTCACTCTTCTCAAACTAACAAATGTGGTAGTAAAAACATGGGTTCTCTATCTGTCTGTCTGTCTGTCTATCTCTCTTTCTTTCTCTCTCTCTCTCTGTCTTTCTGACTCTCTTCCTTCCTCCCTTCCTCCCTTCCTCCCTCTCTTTCTCTCTGGCTTTGTTTCTGTTTCTCATCAGAACAAAAGGGAAAAAAAGACAAATAGAAAAAGAGAAAATAGTATGTTTTGATCTGCATTCAGACTCCATAGTTCTTTCTCTAGATGTGGAGAGTTTCACCATAAGTCTTTTGGAATTGTCTTAGTTCATTGATTAAGTTAAGTCTATCAAAGTTGATCAACACAATGTTGTTGTTACTGTGTATAGTTTTCTCCTGTTTCTGCTCACTTCACTCAGCATTAGTTCATCTAAGTCCAAGTTTTTCTGAAATCTATCTGCTTATCATTCCTTATATTACAATAGTATTCCGTTACATTCATATACCCTAATTTATTCAGCCACTCCCTAATTGATGGGTATCCCCTGGATTTCCAGGGTTTTTTTGCTACCACAAAAAGAGTTGCTATACATATTTTCGTACATATAGGACCTTTTCCATTTTTATGATCTCTTTCTAATACAGGTCCAGTAATGGTATTGCTTAGATCATTTCTCTAATTCAATAGTGATTTAGAATATTTTTTCCATTACAATATATCTGCTCATCATTTCTCAATACAATAGTATTCCATTACATCCATTTACCACAACTTGTTTAGCCATTTCTCAATTGATGGATATCCCTTCATTGTCCAATTCTTTGCCACAACATAAAGAGCTACTATAAATATTTTTGTGTATGTGGCTCCTTGATCTCTTTAAGATATAGACCTAGTAGTGGTATTGCTGAATCAAAGTTATGCATAGTTTTATAGCCTTTTGGGCATATTCTAGAGTGCTCTTCAGCCATTCTTACCATTTCTATACAGATTCCTAGTATGAATCTCTACTCCTTGTTTTTGATAATAGAAAGAATCATGTATTTGGAGTCAGGAAAACTTGGGATCAAATCCCATATCTGACCCTTACTATCTTTCTCATAGACAAGTAAATAAATCCTCAATTTAGTCATGTGTAAATTGGATTAATTTCTGTAGCTCTTACCTCACAAGGTTATTGTGAGGTTCAAAATTACATATGTGTGTTCAAATATGTACAGCTAGCTGTGTGTGAATATATATGTATGTATATGTATGTTTACATATATTCTCCTATGAACATTAAAATGCTATATAAATGTCAGTTATTATTATTATTATTATTATTAATCTATCATGTAACAAAAATAAACTTTTTCTTGGTTATTTTACTAAGGAGAGGGTCAGAACAAAATCTCCTGCTTATAACACTGAAGCAAAGACCATTAGCAAAACCTTTTTAACTCTTAGCAGAAAAAAAAATTCTTTACTTGGCTATTTTTCAGAGAGAAAAGGCAAGATTTTGGCCCTCCTCAATCTTCATAGGTTCACCTTAACTCCTATTCCAATGCTTCTTGGCTTTATGAGCAAAAGGGGGAGGAGACAGAGAGGGAATTGTGAACAGACTGAGCCCCTTAGGAGCTGCCAACTATATTAGGTTTGATATTAAATCATTGGAAGTTCAGCTATCATGCGTTTTTATGTTTAATCTTTTAAGCACTTGGTAGAGAATGAAAATGGACATGAAAAGCAGTTAACTGATTTAATCACTCAATTCTTGAAAACACAAAATACATTTTTAAAATAGAAGGGAAGACAGTGATTTTGTTGAGTAGGAATGCAAAACTTAAGGGAAATACAACAAAAGTCGTCATCTCCTTTCAATTTTCCCCCAAAGTCTTGTGATTTATGAAACTATGCTTGCTATCACAAAAATGGAAAGGAATATTCTTATTTTAAGGTAATAAGGGTTTATAGGGAAAGGGCCTAATTGCCAATAGGAGAAAGGACTCAAAAGAAAAATTTTAAACTTCCTAAGAGCAGGCTACTTAGCTAGCTGAATGTGTTTGGAATCTGAATCACAATACTGTAACATTAAAAGCTATAGACCTAGAAGCCATATTGCAGCTGAAGATCAGCTGATGGTAGTTCGGAACAGTTATATGATATCAAGATAAATTGGCTTGCAAACGTCCTGGCCATATATATTCTCTACTTGTATACACCTCCATGTATATTTCCTGGTCACATATGTCTTTTAAGTACCTAGTGGTGTGGTGACCTGTGGGAAAATGTGTCCCTGTACAAAAGGAGAGATCTTGTGGCTTATTTTTCTGGATTGTTTGATTAAATGTCTTTGGCTTTGAATGACTTTGTTCTTTGATTATTCTGGTGAAAAGAAAACATTTCAGTGGGCTGTAGAGTAATGATTTTGAGGGCACAATGGTAGTCAAAATTTCTGAAATATGGAGTAGCTTCCTAGAGCCTGTAGGGAACAGTATTCCAGATGATACATTAACTACATGCAAACAAAAGTATAAGCATGTAATGTGGAGATGGAAACAAAAGGATGAGTTATAGCTGCTGCCTTAGTAAAGCACGTTTAGATTGTTGAGAAAATCACTAGCTTACTTCTCAATTCTGTAAATTAACTATCTTTAAACAAATAAGTTTAAATAAAAGGGAAAGACATTGATAAAATGTAAGGGAACTGTTTTAGATATGGATTGTGGAATGGGAGAAGGCACTGTATAATAGAAAAAGCAATGCACATGGAGGCAGAAGACTTATATTTGAATCTGGACTCTTGTCATTTACGACTATGTGCTTGTAGACAAATCATTTGCCATGAAACTCAATTATCTACTTATACATGGAATATTAATTTTATTTCTTTAAAAATAGGGTTTTGTGAAGTGAATACTTTTAAGCCTTAAAGCATTATACAAATGTGAGTTATTTATTATTATTATTAGTCAAAGTGTGATCATTAGATGGAGATGCAATTGCTTAAATTTGCCACAGAGAATGGAAAGGGGCCATTATTTGTCAAAAGTTAGTAATGAACCAAACATGATTCCCTAGTGCTGCCTGACAAAGAAGGTGATATTGTAGCACTATCTATTGGCATGGGAAGGAAAGAAGGATCAATGGGTGAAAGTATAAGATGAGTAACTAGATTTTATTCTATTTCATGTAAGCCAGATATCTGAGGCCAAACCAAGGAGGAAAGACAATCAAATTTGTCAGGATACTACTCAAAAATTACAAATAAATCAGAAAAAAAGGGCTTCAGTGGTAATCTACGATAACATGTGCTTGAATAGGCCTCTATTTTTTAATATCCCTGCATCATCTATCTTCTCATTGTAGCATCATAGATCCAGAGCTGAAAAAGACCTTTGAGATCATCTAGTCTAATCTTGAAGAGATGAAAGTCCAAAAAATCCCTAATTTAGCCAAGGTTGCACAGGTACTAAGTAGTAGGGGCAAGAGTAAAACTTGGGTTGTTCTTTTTTTTTTTTTTTTTTTTTTTGCTTTTTTTTGCTGAGGCAATTGGGGTTAAGTGACTTGCCCAGGGTCACACAGCTAGGGAATGTTAAGTGTCTGAGACCAGATTTGAACTCAGGTCCTCCTGACTTCAGGGCTGGTGCTCTATCCACTATGCCACCTAGCTGCCCCACTTGGGTTGTTCTTTATTGTTCCAGATCCAGCAATCGTGGGGGGGGTCACTATTTTATGAGACAATCTCTTCTACTTCTGGACAGTTTTAATTGCTAAGGGAATTTTTCTTCTATTGGGCCAAATTAGGCCTCTAACTTCTACCTCATTACTTCTAGTTCTGGGACTATAAAACAAACAAATATAACCTGCCCCACATGATATTCCTTCAAATACTTGGATACAACAAATATTATATTCATTCTACCTACTTATTCCCAAAAAGTCTTCTCTTCTCCAGGTTACAGTCCCAATCTTTTGTTTGGCTCTTCTCACTTTCCTGGTTGCCTCTATTTGGATTTGCTCCAATTAAATATGTCAGTGATGAGGTATTTTAATTTAGGGGAAAATCAAAATCAAGGAAAAATTAATTGAATCCATGGAATCAAATAATATGGCTCAATTTCATAGTGTAGGAAGAAGGATAGAACCGCAAGGGATTCAGGTTGGCCAATGAAAAATACCCAAAGAAACAGGAGACAAACCAGAAGCAAATACTGTATTTTGGAGGCTAAGGTTGCAGAGGGTGTTTCAGAGTCAGTGGTCAAAAGTTGTGGTGAGGACAAGGAGGGGATGGAAAGAGCAATAGCCTTTTGTTTTGGCAAAGAGAAGCCTAGGATGTTTGATGTGGGAGCATGCAAATTTCAAGTCCTCTGGTGACACTGAATTACACTGGATTTTTAATGGAATAATTTGTTGAGCCCCTGTCCAGACTAAGACACAGAAGTGGCTTCCTGGGGCATTTGTTTATATGTGCTCATTCATTCCGCATCGCTGAAGTCAGCTTTATTTCACTTGGTTCTCTGAAAGATCACAGTTTCTCATTGCTCAATTCAAAATTTTGAAATCAAAAGTTTTATTCATATATTTTAAACAGGAGATACCTTCCCTACAAACACATACTAACCCACTCATCACTGTGGAAATCAATAAGACTATCGGATATGCTGAATTCTGATTCTTACAGTAAGAAGAAAAGATCCAAATCCTCATATTCATAGGCATCTTAGGTTAAATATATGCTCTCAGGAAGACCTGATTTCAAATCCTATATACAATACTTACTAGCTATAAGACTCTGAGAAAGGAATTAAACCTCTGGTTATCTTAGTTTCCTCAGATGTTAAATGAGGATAACAATAGTACCTACTTCATAGAATTGTTGTGAGATTTAATTGAAACAGTATCTATAAAATGCTTTGCGAACCTTAAAATAATTTATTAATTTTAATTATTATATTCTGATATGAAGAAATTATATAATAACATTTTATTATCAGGCTATGTTAGAAAATATAAAAAGATTTTAATTTTTTTTTGTTCTTGAGAAGAACAACCAATTTTTTTATTTTATTTTTTTATTTTTTTTTTAAAACTCTTTTTTCAATTCAGTGTCCAAATTGGAAGGAATCTTTTTTTTTTGAGTTTGATACTTGTTATAAGCTATATGATTTTTTTTCTTTTTTTTATTAAAGCTTTTTATTTGTATAACATATGTATGGGTAGTTCCCCAACATTGATCTTTACAAAGCTTTCCATTACAAATTTTACCCCCAGTCCCCTCCCCTCCCCTAGATGGCAGGAAGTCCACTACATGTTAATAATGTTGAAATGCTTGAGAAGTTATGCAAGAAAAATCCTATCTACAAGAAAAAAAAAAGAATCAGAGAAAGGCAACACAATGCAAACAAGTGTCAAGAGAGATCATGAAAATGTTACGTTGTGGTCCATATTTCATTTCCCTCTCTCTGGGTGTATATGGTTTTCTTCACTGAACAATTGGAACTGGTTTGAGACAATTCTTTGTTGCAGAGAGCCATGTCCATCAGAATTGATCATCATGTAATACTGTTGTTGCTGTGTATGATGATCTCCTGGTTCTGCTCATTTCACTCAGCATCAGTTCATGCAAGTCTCTCCAGGCCTCTCTGAAATCGTCCTGCTGGTCGTTTCTTACAGAACAATAATATTCCATAACATTCATATACCATAATTTATTCAGCCACTCTCCAATTGATGGGCATCCCTTCAGTTTCCAGTTTCTAGCCACCACAAAAAGGGCCGCCACAAACATTCTTGCACATGTGGGGCCCTTTCCCTCCTCTAAGATCTCTTTGGGATATAGGCCCAGTAGAAACACTGCTGGGTCAAAGGGTATGCACAGTTTGACAACTTTTTGGGCATAGCTCCAAGTTGCTCTCCAGAATGGTTGGATCCGTTCACAGTTCCACCAACAATGTATCAGTGTCCCAGTTTTCCCACATCCCCTCCAACATTCGTCGTTATCTTTTCCTGTCATTTTAGCCAATCTGACAGGTGTGTAGTGGTACCTCAGAGTTGTTTTAATTTGCATTTCTCTGATCAATAGTGATTTGGAGCACCTTTTCATATGATTATAAATAGTTTTAATTTCCTCATCTGAAAATTGTCTGTTCATATCCTTTGACCATTTATCAATTGGAGAATGGCTTGAAGTCTTATAAATATGAGACAATTCTCTATATATCTGACAGGGGTGTAGTGGTACCTCAGAGTTGTCTTAATTTGCATTGTCTGTTCATATCCCTTGACCACTTATCTATTGAAGAGTGGCTTGAATTCTTATATATATGAGACAATTCTCTATAAATTTTAGAAATGTGGCCTTTATCAGAACCATTAAATGTAAAGATGATTTCCCAATTTGATGCTTCCCTCCTAATCTTGTCTGCATTTGTTTTGTTTGTACAGAAACTTTTTAACTTAAAATAATCAAAATTATCCATCTGGTTTTCAATTAGGAGTTCCAGGTCTTCTTTGGACATAAATTTATTCCATCTCCACAGGTCTGAGAGATAAATTATATTACGTTCCTCTAACTTGCTTACAAAGTCCCTCTTTATATCTAGATCAAGAACCCATTTAGATCTTAGATTGTCCTGATGTTCTATCCTGTGCCACTGATCGACTGCTCTATTTCTTAGCCAGTACCAAACGGTTTTGATGACCGCTGCTTTATAATATAGTATTAGATCTGGTACAGCAAGGCCACGTTCATCTGCCTTTCCAATTGATTAGGTCTGATTTTATTTGTGTGGAAAGTGTTTTGTAATTTAGTTCGTATAGTTTCTGACTTTTCCTTGGCAGATAGATTCCCAAATATTTTATGCTATCATCTGCTATTTGGAATGGAATTTCTTTTTGTATCTCCTGCTACTGAACTTTGTTGGTAATATATAAGAATGCTGATGATTTATGTGGATTAATTTTGAATCCTGTAACTTTGCTAAAGTTGTGAATTGTTTCTAGTAGTTTTTTAGTTGAGTCTTTAAGGTTCTCTAAGTATACCATCATGTCATCTGCAAAGAGTGATAATTTGGTTTCTTCATTACCTACTCTAATTCCTTTTATCTCTTTTTCTTCTCTTATTGCTAAAGCTAACATTTCTAATACAATAGTAAATAGTAATGGTGACAATGAGCAGCCTTATTTCACTCCTGATCTTATTGGGAATGGTTTTAGTTTGTCTCCATTACATATGATGCTTGCTGATGGTTTTAAATAGATGCTACTGATCATTTTAAGGAAAAGCCCATTTATTCCTATACTCTCTAGTGTTTTTAATAGGAAAGGGTGTTGGATTTCATCAAATACTTTTTCTGCATCTATTGAGATAATCATATGGTTTTTGATAGTTTGGTTATTAATATAATTAATTATGCTGATAGTTTTCCTAATATTGAACCAGCCCTGCATCCCTGGCATAAATCCTACTTGGTCATAGTGTACTATCCTGGGGATGACTTTCTGTAATCTCATTGCTAATATCTTATTTAAAATTTTTGCATCAATATTCATTAGGGAAATTGGTCTATAGTTTTCTTTCTCAGTTTTTACCCTATCTGGTTTAGCTATCAGCACCATATCGGTCTCATAGAAGGATTCTGGCAGTATACCTTCTATCCCTATTTTCTCAAATAGTTTGTGTAGTATTGGAATCAATTGTTCTTTGAATATTTGGTAGAATTCACATGTAAATCCATCTGGCCCAACAACCAATTTTTTTAAAGGACATAAATGAAAGGAAATAAATTACTAACTTCAAATAACTGAAGGAAGGACAGCTAGATGGCACAGTAGATAGAGTGGCAGCCCTGAATTCAGGAGGACCTGAGTTCAAATCTGGCCTCAGACATTTAATACTTCCTAGCTGTGTGATCCTGGGCAAATCACTTAACCCCAATTGCCTCAGCAAAAAAATTAAATTAAACTGAAAATAAATAATTGAAGGAAATAGACATTGTCTGGCTTTAAAATCAAAGGATATCATGTACCTGGCCAGAGATGAAATTTTAAAGCTGTGATTTCTGGGCTGGTGCAGTACTTAGGCTTTGGATATGCCCTACACCTCCCTCCTATATTTAGTGTGGTTTAAAACTCAGGTTAGACTACAGCAGCTCAGGAAGGTCACTGATGGTGGTATAACAAAGATTGCTATATGCATTCACGGAGGGAGTGTTTCCCATCTCTTGTAAAATTGGAGATTGTTGAAGGAAGTTGATCCTAACTGATGAGCCAAGTCTGTACAACAAAAATTCCTTTGGAATAGCTACATTGCATCATGGTAGGCCTGAATTCAGTACACATATGTTCATAAGATCATACATTTAGAGATGGAAGAGATATAGTCCAGTACCTCTATTTTACACATAAGGAAACAGGTCTAGAGAGATCAGATTTTTCTAAAGGCATGTAAAGAGGTAAGGGCCCAAAGGTAAGTGCTGGGAGAGTGATTTGAAACCATGTTCTTTAACTCCAAATAGAGGGTTCTTTCTCCTCTACTGTATGGCTAAGAGCAATTTACTGATGATATGACAAACCAGCTTATCCCTTGGCTGCTGTGCTTGATATTGGAACCATTAATAGCCATTTGGAACCACAAGGTAGAAATCAGTCTAAATACTAAATCAATAATGATTAATTAAGTAGTTATTTTGTTCAGGAGCTGTGTGAAGTTCTTGAGTTTATTTTCTAATAGAGGCAAAAATGTGTAAATATAGAAGTATAGACAACAACCAAGATGGTGGAGAGGAGATGTCTTTATCTGAGCCCTACCTAATGTCTCTCAGATCACTACTACATCAAGCCTTTAAACTGGTTTTGGAGTGATAGAACCTACACATATTTGGAGTGTAACAAATTTCTAGCAGAAGATATTTTGGAAGAACGTCAGAAAAGGTCTGTTTCAATTCAGTATGGAGGGAGGGGCTGAGCACAGGCTAGCCCAGGGATTCAGGGTAGTGTGGCATCCTGTGAGCAGGGGAGTATAAGTGGAGGAATCTACAGCAGTGTTGGCTACTCTGCTCTGGTTGCAAGCCAGTAGATCAGTGGATTAGCTGTTAGACATCCAAAACAAATATAAAAGTAATAAATAGTAAGTCCCTGAACCTCAGAATAACATGGGACCTAGCTACGCCCACTTAGTACTGGAATTTAATCAGCACTGACCTAGGGCAGCTACTGTTGCCTGTAGAGGAAGCTTGGACAATTTCCCTTTTGCCCTAAAAGCAGACCTCAACCTTAAAAATGAGCAAAAAAAAAGAACTCTGACCATAGGTGGTTTTTATGGAGAAAGAGAAGAAGAGATTTCAAATCCTGAGAAAACTAAAAGCAGATCATTTCCAGATTAAACTCCAAAGGGTGATATGAATCGGATCCTATTTCACAAGGCTCTCTTGGAAGAACTCAAAAAGGATCTTAAAAGAGAGTTAGAAGAAAAATGGGGAAAGGAAAGGAGAACTTTTCAAGAGAGTTTGGAAAAGGAAGCAGAAACTACCTGAAAAAAGCTCCTTAAAATAGATTTAGTGAAATGAAAAAAGCAAATAACTCCTTACAAATAGACTTGATGAAATGGAAAAATAAAATAACTCCTTGAAAAACAGAATTTGTGAAATGGGAAAAAAAATCCATTGAACAAAACAACTCATTTAAAAATTCAATTGGCCAAATACAAAAGGAGCTAAAAAAGATAACTGAAGTAAATGATTCACTAAAATTAGAACTGAACAAATGGAAATGAATGATTCAATGAGACATCAAGAATCAGTCAAACAAAATGTTTTAAAAAATGAAAAAAATAGAAGAAAATGTGAAATACACATTTTTTTCTTATTGGAAAAACAACTGACCTGGAAAATAAATCTAGGAGAGGCTATCTAAGAATTGTTTGACTTCCCAAAAACTATGATGAGAAAAAAGAACCTAGACATCATCTTTCAGGAAATCATCAAAAAAGCTGCCCTGATGTCCTAGAACCAGAAGGTAAAACAGCCATTGAAAAAATTTACCAATCATCTCCTGAAAGAGACCCCAAAATGAAAATTCCAAGGAATATCAAAAATAAATTTCTGAATTACTGGATCAAGGAAAAAATATTGCAAGTAGCCAGAAAAAAACAATTCAACTATCAAGGAGTCACAATCAGAATTACCCAAGATCTAGCAGCTTCCACCTTAAAGGATGAAGGAACTTGGATTGTAGCCAAGAATCACCTAGCCAGCAAAACTGAGCATTATCTTTCATGGAAGAAGATGGACATTCAATGATACAAGTGAATTTCATTTTTTCCTATGAAAAGACCAGAGCTGAACAAAAAAATTTGATCTCCAAATATAGAACTCAAGAGAAGTATAAAAAGGTAAAAACAAAAGAATTCGAGAACTATATCTCTGTTATGGGTATACTTAGAGAGCACAGGTATAATTTGATTTTATTGTGGTAATATAAAAAAGAAACTAAAGGTAGAAAGGGGATTGTACTGGAAAAAGAGGAAAATGGAGGTAAAATGAGGGAAATTACATCTCATGAAGAGGCAAAGAAGATCTATTATAATTGAGGGAAAGAAGGGAAGGGGATGAACATTGTGTGAATCTCATTCTCATCAGATTTGGCTCAAAGGGATAATATTAGGCATATTGGCTTCACAGAAAAACTTGTCTAACCCTATAGGGAAATAGGAGGGGAAAGGAGAAATGAAAGGGGGAGACTAATAGAAGGGTAAGAAGAAGTAGTAGGGGACATATATAAGAAAAGGGCTGGGGCTGTAAAAGGGGAGGACTCTTTGAGGCAAATGGTCAGAAGCAAAATACTGGGGAGGGAGGAAAAGGAGGAAAAAGAAAGTGAAAAGCATATTTTAGGGTACATAAGATGGCAGGAAATACAGAATTAGTTATTTTAACTGTGAATGTGACTGGGATGAACTCTACCATAAAATGGAAGTGGATAGCAGACTGAATTAAAAGCCAGAATCCTACAATATGTTGTTTACAAGAAACACATTTAAAGCAGAATGATACATACAGAGTAAAGGTATAAAGTTGGAGCAGAATCTATTATGCTTCAGGTGAAGTAAAAAAACAACAACAACAACAAAAAAGCAGGGATAGTGATCCTGATCTCAGATCAAGGAAAATCAAAAATAGATCTAATTAAAAGAGATAAGAAAGGAAACTATATCTTGCTAAAGGATACCATAGATAATGAAGTAACATCAATACTAAATATATATGCACCAAGTGGTACAGTATCTAAATTCCTAGAGAAGAAGTTAAGAGAGCTGCAAGAAGAAATGGACAGCAAAACTATACTAATGGGGATCTCAACCTTGCTTTCTCAGAACTTGATATATAAAACCACAAAATAAACAAGAAAGAAGTTAAGGCGTTAAGTAGAAGTTTACAAAAGTTAGGTATGATAGCTCTTTGGAGAAAATTGAATGGAGACAGAAAGGAGTATACTTTTTTCTTGGCAGTTCTGGAACCTATACAAAAATTGACCATATATTAGGGCATAAAAACCTCAAAATCAAATGCAGAAAGGCAGAAATAGTAAATGCATCTTTTCCAGATCATGATGCAGTAAGAATGACATGTAATAAAGAGCCAGGGAAAAATAGAACAAAAATTAATTGGAAACTAAATAATCTGATCCAAAAGAACGAGTGGGTGAAAGAACAAATCATAGACACAATCAATAATTTCATCCAAGAGAATAACAATAATGAGATAATATACCCCAATTTATGGGATGCAGCCAAAGCAGTTCTTAGGCAAAGTTTTATATCTCTAGATGCTTACTTGCATAAAATAGAGAAAGAGAAGATCAATGAATTGGGCATGCAACTAAAAAAGCTAGAAAAAGAACAAATAAACTCCCTCCCCAAGGAAATACCAAATTTGAAATTCTGAAAATAAAAGGAGAGTTTAATAAAATTGAAAGTAAAAAAAAAACTTGAACTAATAAACAAAACTAAGAGTTGGTTTTATGAAAAAAAACCCAACAAAATAGATGAACCTTTAGTTAATTTGATCAGAAAAAGGAAAGAAGAAAATCAAAAATTTAGTATCAAAAATAAAAAGGATGAACTGTCCACCAATGAAAAGCAATAACTGGGAGTTATTTTGTCCAACTATCTGCCAATAAATATGATAATCTAAGTGAAATGGTTGAATATTTACAAAAATATAGATTGCCCAGATTAAGAGGAGAAAACAAATTACTTAAATAGTCTCATTTTAGAAAAAGAAATAGAACAAGCTATTAATCAACTCCCTAAGAAAAAAAATCTCCAGGGCCAGATGGATTTACATGTAAATTCTACCAAATTAAAGAACAATTAGTTCCAATATTATGCAAACTCTTTGGAAAAATAGGGAAAGAAGAAATCCTACCAAACTTTTTTTTTTTTTTTATGACATAGACACGGTATGTGATACCTATACCAGGTAGGATCAAAACAGAGAAAGAACATTATAGACCAATTTCCCTAATGAATATTGATGCAAAGATCTTGAATAAAATATTAGCAAAGAGAATGACTATAGTAATCTAGTGTTTGACAAACCCAAAGACACCAGCTTTTGGGATAAGAACTCTCTATTTGACAAAAACTTCTAGAAAAATTGGAAACTAGTATGGCAGAAACTAGCCAGTGACTCACACCTAACACTGTATACCAAGATAAGGTTGAAATGGGTTCATGATTTAGACATAAAGAGTGATATTCAAAACAAATTAGAAGAACAAAGGATATTTTATCTCTCAGATATATGTAGAAGGAAGGAATTTATGGCCAAAGAAGAACTTGAGTACATTGTTGAATCAAAATGGATAATTTTGATTATATTAAATTAAAAAGGTTTTATACAAACAAAATCAATTCAGACAAAATTAGAAGGGAAGCAATAAACTGGGGAAACATTTTTACATTCAAGGGTTCTGATAAAAGCCTCATTTTTAAAATATATAAAGAATTGACTCAAATTTATAAGAATTCAAGTTAATCTCCAATTGATAAATAGTCAAAGGATAGGAACAGATAATTTTCAGATGAAGAAATTAAAACCATTTCTAGTCATATGAAAAAGTGTTCTAAATCACTATTGATCATTGAAATGCAAATTAAGACAACTTTGAGGTACCACTACACACCTCTTAGATTGGCTAAGATGACAGGAAAAGACAATAAGGGATGCTGGAGGAAATGTGGGAAAACTGCAACACTAAAATGTTGTTGGTGGACTTGTGAACTGACCCAACCATTCTGGGGAGCAATTTGGAACTATGTCCAAAGGGCTATCAAATTGTTTCTGCTGGCCTTGTATCATAAAGAGATCATAAAGGAGAGAAAGGGATCCACGTGCAAAAATGTTTGTAGCAATCCTTTTTGTAGTGGCAAGAAACTGGAAACTGAGTGGATGCCCATCAGTTGAATAATGGCTGAACAAGTTATGGCATATAAATGTTATGGAATATGATTGTTCTATAAGAAATGATCAGCAGGATGATTTCAGAGATGCCTGGAGAGATTTACGTGAATTGATGTTAAATGAAACGAGCAGAATCAGGAGATCATTATACGCGGCAACAACAAGATTATATAATGATCAGTTCTGATGGACATGGTTCTTGTCAACAATGAGATGATTCAGACTAGTTCCAATGGTCTTGTGATAAAGAAAGCCATCTGCACCCTGAGAGACAATGGGAACTGAATGTGGACCACAACACATTATTTTCACTCTTTTTGCTGTTGTTTGCTTGCATTCTGTTCTCTTTCTCATTTTTTCCCTTTTGGATCTTGCTTTTCTCATGCAGCATGATATTTGTGGAAATATGTCTAGAGGAATTGTACATGTTCAACATATATTGGATTATTTGCCTATTGGGGGAGGGAGTGGGGGAAAGGGAGGGAAAAATTAGAACACAGAGTTTTGTAGGGGTTAATGTTGAAAATTATTCATGTATATATTTTGAAAATAAAAGGCTATAATTTAAAAAAAAGAAAAGAAAAAATATATACAGAATACAAAACAAATAGATATGAGGTTATTTGTGATAGGACACTATTAGATGGAAGGAGCAGAAAAAGGTGACTGTTAAAGGGGATTCGAGCTGAGTCTTAAATGAAACTCAGGATTTATATGCAAAATAGCCAAAATCTCTTCAACTACTTCGTATCTGGAGCTACATGTTATTGTTGTTCACTTGGTTTGTATATGACCATTTATGACCTGATTTAGGGTTTTCTTGGCAAAGATGTTATAGTGTCTTGTTGCTTCCTTCTCCAATTCATTTTGCAGATGAGATACTGAGGAAAACAAGGTTAAATGACTTACCAAGAGTCATACAGCTAATGTGTATCTGAGGTCAGATTTGAACTTAGGTCTTCTTGATTCCAGGCCCTGCATTCCATCCATTTTGCCACCTAGTTGTAACATATCTTTCTCTATCTACTCAAGACTTGGCCACTTCTGTTTATAGGATTATAGATTAATCACTTTAAAGGACTACAGAAGTCATCTAGTTCAATTTTACAAATGAAAAAAATGGAAACTGAATTGCCCAGTCTCCCAGATAGTGAGGATTAATGACAATATTTGAACTAGGCTTTTCAACCAAAAAACCAGTGTTCTTTCCATTGTAGCACACTTTTACTAGTCAGTGGGTCCCTAACGTCTTTGATCAAGTTGCAAGGAAGGATGAGTGTCATTCTGAGGGAAAAGTGGGTATAAATGATCACAGGGAATCACCATATGGAGTTAAGGGCCAAACTATGCATGTACAGATGGAGTAGGGCTTTAGTTGTGTTTGTCTTTAAAAAAAAAATAGAATGAAGGAAAAAGTGAAGACTGAGCTTTCAGAAACTGATAATGGGCTAGTTCTTCTTGTTCTGGAATTCTATGGGTGGGGGAACTTTTCCTCAAGAGACATTCTTCCGTGGGAACATTGATGGGAGTGAGGAGAAAAGAAATGGAAAAACCTGTTAGCTCCTGAGAGACCTTTTAAGGGGGGGAAAGTGGAAAAACTTACCATTTCCTGAGGGACTATGGGGAAAAGAAGGCATAGAAATAGTTTCCTAACTTAGCAAAAATAATTGTGAAAAGACCTCTCATAGTATCCAATGAATTCTTTTTTTTAAAAGTAAGCTTATATAAAACAGAAGCTCAGAGCTTCATATACATCCTTTTCTGTTCTTTGTATTTTGGAAAGTTTGTGTTTGTGGATTATCAAATTCATAATAAAAAAAATCTAAAACAAAAAATACTAGATTAATAATGGGAAATAGTCATGCTGAACATATGGAAGGAAGGAAGTAGGCATTTACTAAATGCCTACTATATGTGAACCACTCTGCTAAATGCTTTATAACTATTATCTCAATACAACCTGTATAATGCTATTATTATCCCCATTTACAGATGATAAAATTGAGGCAAACAAGAGATTACATGACTTTCCCAGGGTTACACACTTAGTGGAATCAAATTTGAACCCACATTTTGCTGGCTCTCATCCCAGTGTTCTAGCCACTGTGACATCTGGCTATTTTCCCTAAGTCACATATTACATTGTTACTTTCAAGAAAATATAGTGAAAGAAGGTTGTGGTTAGTATCTTGAAGGCTAAGGGGAAGAATTAAAAGTTGATGGTCATCAATGCTGTTAATGGAAAGTAGAGCCTTATAAAGATGCCTGAATTTGGACAGGAAATGTGGTAGGAAGAGACAGTGACTTTAGTATATAGGGACTCAGTCGTTATCTTGTTAAATATCTTTTATTTTGTATATTTCTGTACTTTGAATTTTTGAGGCATTAAGAGTAATAATTATGCCTCTTCTTCCCCTCCCTCATATTAAAATCACCTTAGTATGACAGAATAATACTCAGAGTTATAGTGCTCTGTTTATATATATATATATATGTGTGTGTGTGTGTGTGTGTGTGTGTGTACACACACACATTTAGTATATACTAAATGTAGCTAAGTGATGTACCTAACCTTAGCACAGTTGTAATGGCCTATGGGGACCACCTCTTGAAGCATATGAAGAACTAGCAACTACTTGAGTGACTCAAGGACTGATAACGTGTGATGACAGAGTTCTCTATTTGTCTGATGACGCTTTAAGAACTGATGGTTTAGGGGTTGCCCAGTCAGGACTCACCAAAGGGCTATCTGTCTTTATTCACATCTTCTTTTTGGCATTGAGGACTACTTTGAGCTACTTTTCTAGGAGTTAGGTAAAGGAAGGATGGATGCCATGGTTCTCAGCTGTCCATAGAAGCTATGAGCACATGTCTATCTATATATCTTGCATTTACTCTTTTTTGATCTTAGGTGAATGAGTGTTCTGGAATGAAGGAATCCAGGAGAACTTGTGAGCCTGGAAGATCCAAAATATTCACCAGAAACCCCATTAATATTTAGAGTTGAATGGTTGTAGCAGCATTCTCTGAAGTGGTAGTGTCCAATGGTAATGGAAGCATATGCAACAGATATAGAAAGATAATGCTTAAGTTTGTGGCCACTTCAGGGACCATGATCCTTTGGAACCAAAAGAGAACATTAACTAATTATGGATTCAAGAAAAGACTTCTAGGCCATAAAATGGCAAGAGTTGTGATGCATATGGTTTTTTGTTTGTTTGTTTGTTTTTTTGCTGAGGCAATTGGGATTAAGTGACTTGCCCATGGTCACACAGTTAGGAAGTATTAAGTGTCTGAGACCAGATTTGAACTCAGGTCCTCCTGACTTCAAGGCTGGTGCTCTATCCACTGTACCACCTAGCTGCCCTGTGATATGTATCTTTTTGATATGCACATGTACTTTGTGTGTCTCTCACTATCATTTATACTCTAAATTTGAGGTTACTCCTTCCATGGACCTTTGTGTTTTCATGAAATAGTATTTTTTTTGGGTGGGAAGGAGAACATGTTTATACCAACCAATTTTATTCTATTACTTTAGGAAATACCTTTGCTAAATATCTTTGGTAGATTGTTAATGGGAAGTCCACCAGAAGGGACACATTGGAAATAAGGTCACTCAGGATTAACCCTCTAGAACTCTGAGAATAAAACTCAAGTCAACAAGCATTTATTAAATATTTACTATGTACAAGGCACTGTGCTAAGTACTGGGGTACTGAGAAAGACAAGTAACAATTCTTGATCTCAAGGAACTCACAGTCTAACACAGAAGACAATAAGCAAATAACTGTGTAAAAAGATATATAAATATTAGTTAAGGTTAATCCAAGGGGAAGGCACTAGAAATGAGACCAGAAAAGGCTTTTTCTAGAAGTTGGGATTTTATCTAGCACTTGGAGGAAGACAAGTAAGTCAAGAGATGAGATGAATAGGGAAAGAATTCCAGGCATGGGTGACAACCAGTGAAAATACGAGTAGGGCAGTGGATTATATTATGTGAAGAATAGTAAAGAGGCTAGTGTCACTAGGTTGCAGAGCACATGGACAGGACTAAGGTAATCAACCACCATTTGGGGTCCTAAAATATGAATGCATGTTAGGGGAGCAGCTTAACTTTTCTATTGTTGTTGAGGATCCCACTATCCTCCTAGTCACTCAAGTTGACAATCTAGGTGTCCTCATTGATTCCTTACTCTCTCTCGCCATTCATACTTAATATTTTACCAAGGCCTATTGATTTTTTATTTTTATAATAACCTTATTTTATAATAATATAGTTATATATAACTATATATGTAATAATATATAGTTATATATAACTTTTGAAATTTCTCCTCTCTTCTAAGTACCACCAGTGAGGAATTGGGAGTGGGTGTTCCTCATCACTTTATTCCTGGATTATTGTAATAACCTGATGATTATTCTCCCTGTCATAAGTCTCTCCCCACTCTAATCCACCTTCTTCCCAGCTGTCAAATTTCTCAGCTCTTCTCATCTGTCAAAATTATCTTTCTAAAGCACAGGGGCTGACCATACAGCCACTACTCAATAAATTTCGGTGGCTCTTTATCACCTTAAATAAAAAATCTTCTTTTTATCATTCAAATCCCTTCATAACCTGGCTTTTCCTCCTTCCCAACTTTTCCAGTATTTTTACATCTTATATCCCATCCTTATTGTCCTTAAATATTCTCATCTCCAGGCTCTGATTTTTCACTGATTGTTCTTCATGCCTGGAATTTTCTCCCCTCTCATCTCCACCTCCTGATTTTTTGTTTTTGTTTTTGTTTTTTTGGCTTTGTCCTATCTAAAATTCCACTTTTTACTGATAGCCATTCCTAATCCCTCTTTATGCTAGAACCTCCCCTCTGGGAATTTTCTTCAATTTATCCTGTTAATAGCTTGCCTGGGCATAATTATACACATGTTGTCTGACCTATTAGATTCTTGGGGTCTTTGAGAACAGGGCTGTCTTTTTACTGTCTTTGTATCCCCAGTGCATAGTACAGGGCTTGATACATTCATTTTAAAAATATTTATTGAATGAATAACTTAACATCAAAGCTATGGTAGGCAATAGAACTATTATTTTGTCCATTTTACATAGGAAAAAAAGAGGTTCAGAAAATTAAAATGGCTTGCCCAGTCATGCAATAGGTACCCTATCCACTAGATAATTCCAGTCTACTACTTCTTGGTAAAATCTTAACTATCCTGAGTCCTTAGGACAAGGCATTCTGAGCAAGTATTTTCTGTGTAGGCTTCACCCCTTTGAACACAAAACTTTTTTCATATTTAACAGTTTTATAGAAACCATTTTAAAATGAATTTTATCATATTCTCTTAAACAGAATTTTAATTTTTCTCGATATCATTTCAACATTGTGAATACTGGTTAACATATGGTTAATACAGTGATGCCTTCAAAAGTTATTGAGGCATGGAAAGATATTTTCTCCTACACTGAATTTCTGTGCTTTTAAGATCTTGCGTTAACTTTTTATTTTTATATATTTATTTATTTTTGTCCAATTCTTTGACTTTATCATTGTAGAAATTACCAGTATGGAAATCCTGAAGCTCATGTAGACTGAGCAACTCATTTGAAATTCATAGTTAATGTTTCTGTTGTTGTTCCCATTTTTTGGTAATCTTTGTATATGTGATTTTGTTGTCTTTGCAACTTCTCAGTATTCTATAATTCTCAGGGTATAGTAATCCACTATCACATTCAGGTATCACAGTTTGTTAAACCATTCCCCATAATGGTCATCTACTTTGTTTCCATTTCTTTGCTAACATAAAAAGTGTTGCTATAAATATTTTTACTGTATATGAGTCTTTACTTTTTATCCTTGATCTCTGGCATTTTTGCTTATTAATGGGATCTTCCAGTCAAAGGAGATGAACATTTTTACTACCTAATTAACACAATTCCTGTGAAGGCAAAGAAAGGAAGATGCTGTATCTTTTCTCTTCTGATATAAGTAATTTCAACTAAAAAACCTGCCTTAAATCCAGTTAAAAGAGTCATATTTTGCATTTTCTAAATTATCTCAATTCTAGCCCATTTATATCTTTGCTTTTCTCTCTCAAATACTCAAAAGCATCTGTAATCTCACTGAATCAAAAGTTCCCTCCAATGATGCAGATTACAAGTGACTCCTACCTGCTCATTCTTTGCAATTATAGGCCATGTTTTCCCCAAAATTCAACATAAGGGATCCAATGTATTCATTAATATGTATCCAATATCTATTTACCCATAATGCTAGATACTTTCCTTGTTTTCTCTCAATATTTTAAGTGTACTTGGGGAGCACTCTGGGTGCCCATGAGCTATCCTTTACTTTTGTCACATTTAGCTCATTTGTTCCTATCTCTCAACTCTTTGATGGTGTCTTTTAATATTGTTATTCTTTGAATTTTCTACTTGACTATAGGTTTACAGTCTGCTTATGCCAGTTTTGGGCTCTTTGTACTCTGTTGACCTTTTTATTTTCATTGTTCAAAAATCTGAGTGATGTTTGGAGATTGCTTCCAGAAAGCTTTTCAAAGCCTTGTGGTGTGATGCAATTAACACTATGTCATCCCCAACAGGAGTGTCTATGGGACTTCACCATGAACAGGACATTTATTCCTCTTGGCTTTGCATGCCACCTTTTCAACCACAATGCTGAATTCTGTTGTGGTTTTTCAACCATTAAGTTGTGTCTGACTCTTCACGATTCTGTAGACAATACTGGGGTTTTCTTGGCAAAGGTACTATAGTATTTTGCCATTTCTTTCTCCTGTGGATCACAGCAAAGAGAGATTAAATTACTTGCCCAGGGTCACCTATGGGTGACCTGAAGACAGATAGGATTTGAACTAAGTTTTTCCTGATTCTTGGGCCAGTGCTTTATCCACTGAGCTGCCTAGTTACCTCTATGGTCAATACTGCTGGGAAGCAAAGCTTTCCCTTCTTTGTGCCTTGACTGATTTTCATTATTAGAAAGACACTGGGCAGGATTATTTTATTACTACACACTCCCTTCCCCAAGGAATAATAATATTAATATATGGATGGGTGGCCTATAAGGCCACATTTTGTTCTACTGAATCAAATACTTAATCAACCAACAATAAATAAAATGGGATCTCATATGTTTTACATCCTTGTGAATTGTGAGATGGCAAAGATATAGTTCATGTTTAAATATAGCTTGTTGCTTACTAATATATCTTCATTGAAGTAGAGGGAATTCAAGGAGTTATTCAAGGACAAGTAACTCTCATAAAGATTTTGTAAAGTAGTGCTGTATGTTGGTAGTTAGTTATTTGCTCTCATTCACTTTTTTCAGTATTGTTAAGATCAGAGGATTTTCCCCTGCCTTTATCTGTCTCCTTCAGGTCTCTTGTATGTCAACCTCTCAAGGTCTTCATAATTATAACACTTTCCTCATGGATCTCCTCTAAATATACTTGGTCCAATGCAGCTACTTTTCCATCTCTGTTCCCTTTGATGTTATTTCAGCATCCTCTACCAGTACCTCAGGTCCAAATGTGGTGGTTCTACAGGAACCAGAAACTCTTTTCTTTCTCTGTTCCACTTGTGGGGATACACAGGATTCTTAGCAAACAAAGCTCCCACCTCTGCACTACAGACTTGGGCTCCTCTCAGCAGCCCTCCTGAGGATTCAGTGATTTTTTTTTAGAACAATGGCTCAGTGTTTAAAAAAAAAAAACAATCAAATAAAAACCACATACCAGGTAAATAACTAAAGTAGGATGTAAGTTTTTTCAAAATAACAAAACCTATCTGACTATATTCCCTGTGCCTAGGCACAGTTCCTGGAATATAGTAGGCACTTAATAAAAGCTTGTGGAATGAATGAATGACTGCTGATAAATATCAATATCTAATTCTAGCTACAAACATGATACTGAGATAGGAATAACAATATAAGCTACCTGTGTTTGGTTTATGACTGAGAACCTTAGCTTTGACTAGAGTAATCAGATTGCCAGAAAGAAGTGAGTTTTCCTCTTCTGACTCTGAAGTCCTTTAGCTAACACTGCTAAAAGCAAAACCAATGGGTGTGGTGACTGCTCTTATGAGAATCCCTCAGGAATGAGAATTAATTAATAGAAGATCATAAATAATCCTGTCAAGCTTCATGAATATTTTCTGTACTTTCTGTGTTTTATAGTTAAATTCTCTCTCATTTTTGAAGAAAAACTTCATCCCAAGTACCTTTAAACAGTCATTTTAAAAATTCAAACCGAATTTCCTTTCTTCCTCCTACATGCCATATTCTGCATGCTTTGCACATGATGGAATATCTTATTCTGAACATGTTGACTAGCTTTGTGTTTTAATAAAATAGCAAAAATTCATAAATTGAGGAAGGAGGGGGGATGTGAAGCACGTTTCATTTTCAACATATTGTCAGAAATAAGTTAGCTACAGTCTGGAGGAAAATTCTTGGCTGTAGACTGATTACTTGATCTCCACCATTCTGATCTGTCAGTATTAATCAGGATAGACAGATTGGTTCTTCCCATGAGTCCTAGTAGCCTACAGTTTATGGTGACTTGTTTGGAATTTGATCTGAGTTTCTATTGTCACCCTCTGATGGTGTATTTACAGCTTGCTCACCAAACACTGTCTTTGTCTGGCCTTCATCATCACAATGAGGGCCATGATGAATTGTGTGCATATTAAAGAAATTATTCAAATTGTTTATGAATGATATTTAGCTTTACACACACATGCTTAAGAACACTTTCTGTTTTTCAATATACATACTCTATCTACCCTAATCATGGTGAGAATTAGTTATTTTTCTGAACTTTGCCCTCAAAAAGCTATTCTTAAAGCATATTACTAAAGCAGAGGTCCTTAATTTGGGCTTCAGGAAATTAAAAAGAAATTTTTTTGATGACCAAAATTAAATCTAATTGATTTCCTTTGTCATCCTATCTCTCTTCACTGATGCACTGAAAAACAATATTTTGAGAAGGGGTCTAGAAGCTTTATTATTTGCCAAAGGGGTATATGACAACACAAAAATGATTAAGAATCTCTGAACAAAAGAGATACAACATTTTCGAAGAAAAGTAAACATAGGGTGTGTGTGTATGTGTGTGTGTTTGTCTATCTATATATAATATATAGATTATATATGTCATATACAGTGTGTATACTATAGGTGTGTATATATCTGTTTATCTATCTGTCTGTCTGTCTGTCTGTCTACACATATATTGAGGCAGCTAGGTAGCATAGTAGATTCCAAGCCTGCAATCAAAAAGACCTGAGTTCAAATTTGATCTCAGATACTTACTACTATGTGACCCTGAGCAAGTTGCTTGACCCTGATTGCCTCATTTTCTTAACTGTAAAATGAGCTAGAGAAGTAAATGGCAAACAACTTCAATATTTTTTGCCAGGAAAACCCCAAATGGGGTCACAAAGAGTCTGATATGACTAAAAGGACTGAATAATGAAATACATAGAAATGATGGGGGAGCATTAATATCTGAGGGAATCAGGAAGGGCTTCATGTAGGACGCTGCACAAGTTTAGTCATGACGCTAACATAATTCTGAGAAGACAGCATTTCAGGTATGCAGCACAGCCTGCCCAAAGCCTTAACGGTTGGAGGTAAAACATTGTTTGGAAAGAACAGAGAGTGGGTCAGAAAGCTGATTGGACCAGAGGTGTCAAACACATGAGCTATGGCCCATGTGGCCCACAATTCTCCCAAGTATGGTCTAAAGTAAATTAAAATGTAATTGAGAAATATTTAACAAAATAAAAGTAGAATAAAACACAGGTAATATTTATATGTGGTTTTATAAGTCAATATGTGCCTGCAGATCTTTTAGTGATCTCTGTTGTACTTGAGTTTCACATCACTGAATTAGACCATAGAATTTATGGGAAGGAGTAATTTGAAATCAGTCTATTCCTTAATTCTTCAGCACTTTATGGATCCAGACTGCATGACAGTTGGCTAACAATGCTATTTATGAAAATGTTGAATATTGATATTTTCCTATTTTGTATGGATGTTTTATGTTGAATATTGATTGCCCCCATTTTGTATGGGTATTGCATGTGTCTTTTATGCTCAGATTCAGCATCATTACTTTCCTTTGCAACTCTCCCCATGTATTAACTTCAGTGACCTCCATTAAGGAGGATGTAGAACATGGAAAAGTCTGCAGGATGTGGAGTCAGAAGGCCTTGGTTTGAATCCTCATTCTGTCACTTAATACATATGTAACCTTGGATACATAATTCTACATCTCTGAACCTCTTTTTGCTCAGATGGAGACTGAATGACTTCTCAGATCACCTCTAGCTCTAAATCAGTGATCTTATTATTCCAGCTTAACAATATTGAGCACCTACTATGTGAAGACACCATGGTGTTCAGCCAACTCTTTGTGACCCCATTTGGAATTTTCATGTCAAAGACACTTCAGGGATTTGCCATTTCCTTCTCCAGCTCATTTTACATATGAAGACACTGAGCTAAAGAGGATAAAGTCACTTGACTAGGATTAAGTCACATAGCAAGTAAGTATCTAAGGCCAGATTTAAAGTCATTTTCCTGACTCTAAGCATAGTGCTCTATCCACCTTGCTACCTAGTCTAAAGGCACCACATGTACTATATATAAAAGTGATGAAATTATTTTTCTTTAGCTTATAATTTTAAAACATATAAGCAGTTTATCTTTTTAAAACAGTCTCAGCATTTAAAGTAGTGATAAGTAATTCAGTAATATTTCTCAGCTCAAAAGCATTTTCAGACATGAATCCCCAGTCTTCAAGATTAGGACTTTCCCAGTCATTTAATTCAAACTCCCACCCAGTGTGGGAATCTGTTACAGTCAGTCCCCAGAATGCCAGAAAGCAGAGTAGCAGAATAATAAAAGAATAATAGGGCTAGTCATCTAGTCCATTCTCCCGCCACTCTGCAAGATATATGCCCAGATAGACAGATGGCTATCTTGTTAATTATACCTTGTGGACTATCTCTGACTTTAACCAAGGAAAAATCAAGCACAGTGACAATGCAGGAAGTCAGTTGTGGGGTCAAATCAACAATGAGATTCAATTCTCTCTGTTGGGCCTGAAGGACCAGACCTCATTGCCATTGTTTCCATGGTGTCTAAATGTTTGTATGAGTTTATTACTCTCCAAGAGAAGCTGATGATGAAGTGAGTGGAGAATAATGTCTCACCCTGTGCTGGTGCCAGAAGGAACCTGATGACTTAATCTGGCAGGTGTTTTTTAATGTCCACTATCTAATTTTCTGAACCTGAACATTTCTTGATTCAACCTGACCCAGCAGGTTGTGTTGCTTCATGGCACGATAACTCAGGGCTTCATGCTTTGTTTTGTCCACACCTGTGGGATTTAGAACTATACAGGCAGCCTGGTTCTGTGTTGAAAACAAGCAGTAAGTTGACCTGTTCTATTGTTGCCCTTACCTTATCAAGAAAAGTCAAAGAAGGCCCTCAGCATGTTGTTTATGGAAAGACATGGACAAGATTTGCACAGGTTAGGCAGGTAGAGATGAATTATGAACATCACTGTGGGAGAGTATACACACTTTCATCTGAACATAGATTTCTGAGTATTTGAATTTTCCCCCCTATTTTGTAATTGCATGACTTAACAGGTTGATAAAAGTTTATCTTTTTCAAACAAAAAAATAGAAAAAGGGGTAAGAATTCTAAATGATTCCCATAATTTTTTTCTCATTGTTCTGACCTCTAATGTCCAATTTTTTCATTTGCTATGTTCAAATCCTCTCCAAACTCATATCTACACACACACACATACACATACACACACACACACACACACACACCAGTGGAAAGATCACTGGATTCAGAGTCAGAGGACTTGGGTTCAAATCTAGCTTGTCATTTATTATCTATGTGAACTTGGGCAAGTCACGTCAAGACAAAACAATTTTTCTATTATCTACCTCTCAGTTCTAAAGGCTGTTATGAGAAAAGGGAAGTATCAATGGGAGCTATTATTATAATGAGAAACATTCCCATGGAAAGCGAGGAAGTATTTCCACCACAACATGCTTGGCTCAGACATCATGAGTATTTGTTTTGATGGAGCCAGATTGCTTTGACTTAACAGACACACATCTCTCATGACTCAGCATCTCAGCTCTGTATGGGGTAAAATCACTTACCGAAGGTGAACTCCCTTGGGAAGATGGGGATGGGGTAGGGTAAGAGGGGAGAATTGGAACAAGACCCAAATCATAAAGGATGCAAAAAAGGGGGAGCTCCAGTAGCAGAAGTCTAGACCTTGACTTGAGTCAAGTGGGCCTCTTTGCCCAAAAAAAGTCACAAAGGGGCACAGATAATTTTTTTGCATTTTATGTAACTTGATTCAAGCGAAGTAACAGTTAATACACTCATCTAAACTGCTGAATAAAAGTTCCAATCATAACAGTATTATTTAGAGCCTCCACAGGAAATCTGCCATGTGAAGTCTGTCACCAGCCCTGAAATGTCTGGTTCCACTGATGTCACTGTAGCTGTGTGCGTCTGTCTTTTGAATTTTTAAAAGGACATGTTAACCATTCCTCCCCCCATCCCCAACTCATTTCTTTCTTGATTGATGTGCTTTATAACTCTTTGCTCCAACTCCAAAAGACACAGGTGGGTTCTGCTGCTGAGCATCAGGTGACTAATGTGGCGTACCAAAATATAAGGTGTCCTCCATTGTGTTTGAGACAGGCAAGTGAGTAACATTCTACCACTTATCAAATCTTTGTTTTTAAGCATTTTTACTCAGAGTTCATAAACATTTTAGAGAGGCAGAATAGTATAGTGAATAAAAATCCAGCCAAAACATCAGGATGAACTGAGTTCAAGCCCAGATTGTGATATGTATTGACTATGTGGCTTTAGCCAAATCTTAACCTCTCAGTCTCTCTCTAAGACTGTAAACTGCAAAACAGTCACTGATTTCCATTGGTAGAGGGAGTTTTCCCATTGGAGAGCTCTCTATAATAATGAAATTACAGATCCAGGTAAAGAAATAAACATTTTGTACATATAACATTAGGTTAGGGATTTGTAGAGGGGCTATTTGTGGAGCTGCTGTTGGTCTTGCACATGGTAACATAATTCTCAGGCTTTTTCTTTGAAAAGGTGAAGCTAATGAGATTTGCATCCCACACACACCTCAAAGGATTTGTATATACTTATTTGGAACAAAATAAAGAGAAGCATTCTATCTTTTCACTGTAACCAAATTAGACTCTTTCCTGATCTACCCCCTCCCATCTTTGTACCTTTGCCCACATCAATCATAGGATTGTGAATTTAGAGATTAAGGTTATTAGAGGTTATTGGGGATTCAGGGGGACTGAGTGATGGTTCCATTTCCAGATGAGAAAATGGGACCCAGAAATTTTAAATTATTTGCCCAAGTTCAAATAGAAAATGTCTTGAGGCAGGATTCAAACTCAGGTTTTCTGGATTGGAGGTAGAGTAGTCTTATCTACTAAACCACACTTCCCCTCAATTCTGAGCCTATAATTGTCTTCCTAGTGATTTTCTGTTGAAATCTATTCCTTCTTTTGAGGCCCAATTCATTTGTTGCCACCTCCATGAAGCATTTTTAGTGTCATTCCCCTTCTTTCCACTTTCCATTCAAGTGAAAGTAACTTTACATCTCTCAGATTTTTTATAACATGATGTTTGAATTCTCATACCATAACATATAAATCACTCTTTCACTTAATTTTTCATGGGTATGTATATTCCCTTCCATTAGGTTGTAGGCTTCTTAAAAGTGAGGTCTGTGTTTATCTTTGTATCTATGGATGTCACACATAGGAAAACCTTAATTACAAACTGAGTGGAAGTCATTGCTGAAGATTAATGAAAAAGTCACAAGCTCTGTGACTCTAGAGGAAGACTAAATCAAGGTCTTAGGGAGATTTTTGGATTTGTGAAATCAGTGAACCGATTTCCTCAGCCCTCCCCTTATATTTCCTACCTTCTAAACATTTTTTTTAACTCTGCTGAAATATTATGAGAGATAAAGGCTTTGGAATGCTGAATAGCTAAATAATTTGGTACATTATTTCAAATTATCTTTTATTTTATAATGTAGGCACCTTCTTCACAGATCTTTCTACATTATTCTAGATATTACTTTATATGTGACTGTAAAAAAATGCCCCCCAAAATGTCAGGGGCCAACCTTTGAAGGAATGAGCCTCTCCAAGCTTTGCTAAGCTAGTTCTCAGATACTAGAAAAACATCTTTAAGCTGTTCCAATTTAAAGGCATCTGAAAGATTTTGCCCCCTTTTCCATTGTGGTCAATAAGAATGAGGGAAATGATAATCTCACTGGACTTCATTCTGATCAGTTCACATCTGTAATGCTGTGTTTAAGTTTGGGTGCCCTAATTTAGGAAGGATGTTGCCAAATTGTTATGTGACTAATGAAGAGCATCCTACAGGTTGAGGGTATTGGTAACCATGACATTTGATCAGAAAAATGAACTGGATATTTAGCCAAGAGAAGAGAAGGCTGGGTGGTAATGGGGTCTATAGTTGTCATTAAGTATTTGAAGAGCTATTGGTCTTATAAAAGGATTAGACTGTAAGTTCCTTGAGAGGAAGGACTACCTCACTATTGCTTTTTGTATCCTCAGAATTTGGCATATTACTTGGCACACATTTAATAAATGCTCAATAACTAGTTTATTTTGTTAACCCTGGAGAATAGAATTAATAGGAATGTGTAGAAATTCTCCAAATCTAAAATTTTCTTTCTGATCTCCATGCCTTCCTACAAGTTGTGCCATCCATACCTAGAATGCCCTCTTCATCTCAGCCTTGAAAAATGCTTTATTATTGTTTAATCGTTTCAGTTGTGTCCAGTTTTTCAGAATATAAGTGGGATTTTCTTGCAAAGATACTAGAGTGGTTTGCAATTTATTTCTCCAGATCATTTTACAAATTAGGAAATGAGGTAAACAGTTAAGTGCCTTATCCAGCTAGTAAGTATCTGAGGTCAGATTTTAACTCAGGAAGTCGAGTCTTCCTGACTTCAGGCCTGGCATTTTATCTAGTGGCTGCCCCAAAGGTAGGGGAAATCTTATCTTCCTTTTAACTTTAACTTAGCTTGAATGCAACTTTCCATAGGAAACCTTTCCTAATATGTCCACTTCTCCCCTTCAAACTAACTTGAATTTAATTAGCTAATTATTAGTGTCCTGCTTACTATGGCACCCACCCAGAGGGCACCTGAAAGTCAGGGTCTTTTTGTGTGTCTGTCTTTGTATTCCTAACATCACAGTGCCAAATACATCCATAGAAGGCATTTAATAAATGTTTATTGAATTGAACTGAAGTTGCAGAGACCAAATTTCAGGGCAATTTAAGAAAAAAAAACTTCATAAATTTTAGAGCTCTTGAATAATGGACTTCCTATAATTGAAAGTCTTGGAGACTCAGAGGCTGAATGAGCATTTGTCAAGGAAGTTGTGAAAGACCTGTTCAGGTAAAAATGAGACCAATTTATAAAGAAATAACAATAACAACAATTATAAAATAACCCCAAGTTTCAAGTCTGGTGCATTTTCAGAAGAATCTCCTCATTGGGGGAAATGAAAATTTTATGCAGTATGCCTGCAGTAGGGGTAGAATTGGCTTGGGAACCCTAGTGAATAGAGACATTCTTTTTGATTCCTGCTTTTGGGGAGAACACATATAGTTCCAAATTCTTTTAGGGAGCAATCCATGGTGAGGGAGTACAGACTTTGGAAAACACATGTAGGGGAAAGAAAGAATTCCTCAACATGCCCCTGATTTCCAACATCACCTTAAGAGAAGCTGGAGAATTTCTCCTTAGGTGAGATCAGGGCTGAAGTTGAGCTTTCTAAATAGAACTTATTTACATTAGAGTATTTTGTATTATATTCTAATGTGTATAACTTTTCTGATTTCTGTTTGCTACCTGCAAAGATAATTTGATTTTCTTGCTATTCACTATGACAGTCTCTTGTATAATTAACATTTGGTGGACAAGTCAAATCTACAAATAGTAAGCTTGAGGCATTCCTTCTTTTTTAAAGGACAGCAATCAAAAAAGAAGTTTGTACTTAAAAAAATTCACCTAGAAGAATGTTATTTAGGGATGAAGGGACTAATTCTAGAGCAGTACCCTTCTCTCTTAGAATCATAGAATGTGGCCATTCTTATGACCCCTTTCTCACACTCCTCTCCAAGCAGGACTTGAAGTCTCCATTGGAGGGGGATTAACAGGATTCCAAAGATATGTATTCATGTCTCCCTTGAACCACTTTTAGAATAAATGAATTAATGAATGGACAAAGGCATTTATAAAGTAACCATTATAGGCAATGCACTGTGCTAAGCTCTAGAGATATAAACAGAAAATTAAACTTGCTCTCAAGCTAACATTCTAGTGGGGGGGAGACAACATACATTGCTTTGGCTGCAAGTCAGAAAGACAGACCTATGGTCCTTAGAGTACAGTGACAAAATAGATGCTAATATCACTTCCACTGGAAAAAAAATCACATCTATTTCTAATGTAGAACCATTTGACAATGACTTTAGAGACAACAGGTTTCTTTTCTGAGTCTTCTCAATCAGAAGCAGTTATCAAACTAAATTTTCATAGGGATTGCTTCCTAGAATGATGACTGTGGGCGCTGGACTAGAAGCACTGCTATTCCCAAGACTTTTGGTAAAGACTCCTTTGAAGGAGTCTGTGGGACAGGGAAAATGGTGGTTTGACTTGCCTGGTACACGCCGCTTTCTTTCTCTCCTGCAGGTCCCTCGCTGCTTCAGCCAGGCTGGCTTACTTGTCCTGTGAGTGGCAGAAGGTTGACAGTTGATGAGATAGTTAGCCACTTTTCCCCATTAATTTTATCCTGCTTGATGATCATCTCTTGAAGGTCATCTTAGGTTTCATGCTTGTTTGTCTGTTGATCAACAGCTGTGGCTGAGAAGGTTGAGACCCTTCTCCACAATGATTTTTCCCCTCCTGAAAATTGTGGGGGCTAGGATATCAGCAGGTCTGGTGATTTAAGAAGGCACTCATTTTCTCAAGGCTCTTAGTTCAAATTTGTGGACTATCTCCATTGGGGTCTGAGGAAAGTACTGGTAAAGGTGGTGATGGTGCTTTTACTTGCCTGGCATGTAATACCTCTTACTTAGACATACATTACCTCCATGGGGAACATACACATCCAACAGTGCTGCTGCTGCTACCAATCAATGTGGAAAGATGGGGTGGAGTCAGTCTGTGAAGGGACTTAAAAGCCAAATTGAGGAGGTTTTTTTTTTAACTAAATCCCAAACTAGCTGATGTTCAGCTTTCAGAGTCTATGATTCACCACCAGGCCATAAAGAGGTACCAAAATAGTATGGGAAAAAAAGGGAAATTTAGAGTGTTTAAGCTTTATTAAGGGTTAATGTGTGTGTGTGTGGGGGAGCATTAGATAACTGGAAGCCTGGGGAACTTTACGAGGGTGGTGAGAGAATAAAGACTGAAGCAGGTAGGAAGCCACTGGAAAATAGCAATAATATGCATTATTATATTTTTATTTATACAAATAAAGTTCTTTGAAATTATATACCTATATATACACATATATTAAAATAGTTATACTGCACCTTCTCTTCCACTGCCAAAATACAATTCCCTCTAGGGTGGAATATAGCAGCCAGCCTGAGAACTACGTTTGCCCAGTTTAAAATAGGTTGCATAGAGATGTTATTTACTTTATTGGAAATGGGCTTGTCCCACTTCTGAGCTCTCTGATTGCATTTGACTACCTATCAAGTTTCCAGAATTTCTTACTGAAAATGTTTTGGAGAATTCTGGAATCATAGATATTTCTCCCCAGAAAATAGTTTAGAGAACAAATTATTGATTTCACTAAAAATAATTAGAGCTTGTTCTTCTTCCCTAATGGAGAAGGTTTGGTTATTTTTCTTTTTCTGGTGAAGTAAACCTTTTCTCTACCTCATTCCCTGTCCAAACCAGAATAAAGAAAAGACTTATTCAAAAAAAAGAATTCCCAAACTTACCAGACTGGTTCTCTAACTCCGTTGCCAGTAATATGACCAGTTAAACACCTGTCTATCCAGAACTTTCCAAAATGTTTGATGAAGAAACTCTTAGTCCTCACAGTTCAGTTCAGTTCAATTTAAAAAGCATTTATTAAACACCTCCTGCATGCTACATACTGAAAATACTAAGGCAAAAATGAAATAGCTTCAGTTCATTCTAGAACATGTGCTCAGACAAAATATGAATAAAGTAATTTTATATATGAGAGAGAACATTAACTAATTGGGGGAGGGGTATGTAGAATGAAAGGCTTGTGTTGGGTGTAGATCCTAAGTTGATTCTTGAAGAAAACTAAGGACTCTAAGAGGCAAAGGGAAGAAGAGAGAACATTTTGGTATGGGGAGAGAAAGATTTGGGGATGGCCTATGCAAAGCTACACAAGTGTAAGAAGAATTGCAGTAGAAGGGGAACAACAAGGAAGCCAGTTTAGAAGGTAAACTACATGAAGAATAATGTGAAAAGTCTGAAAAGACAGGTTGAAACTAGGTTTTGAAGAGCTTTAAATTCCAAACAGATGTGCTTTTATTTAACCCCAATGGAGGGCCAGTAATGCTTCTTGAGCATAGCAGTCATATATATATTAGGAATATCAAATTGGCAGCTGTGTAGAAGAAAAAGTGGAGGCAGGAACACCAACTAGGAAATGATTTCAATAATCCAACCAAGAGGTAATACATAAGCTCCAAGACTCGTATAACCATAAGAGTTTATATAACTCCATGAGAGTTCTATGGCCTTTACCCTTACACAATTTGTTTGATGGCTATATTCTCCTGAAGTTGCAGGGGGTCAAGTACTGCCCCATTGAAATGCTATAAAGAACATGCTTTATTGGGAAGTTTTCTTTGCCAATTATGATTCCAAATATGTAGATTCCCCTTCCCCATGTGGTCAATATCATGTTACTAGGGAGGTATAGTGGAAAGTACAATGGACTATGAGTCAGAAAATCTGAGTTTGGAGTTTTAGATCTGTCACTCACTGGCAGGATAACTTTGAACAAGTCTGTCATTTTCTTTAAGACCCAATTTTGTCATTTGTAAAATTGGGATACAGTAATACCTAATTTTCAGGAAAACATTTTGTAAACCATAAATTATTTTATGTGTTACAAATATTCTTACCACCAAAGATGGCACTGTCTACCTTTGGCCCAAGAACCAAACCAAATAGCTCTTCATCAGAAGAAGGGCCCCAATTTGATAAATTGGACACAGAAACTCGGAGCATGAATGGGTATTGATCTGTATTTCTGATGGCAGTACCTATGCTGAAAAAAAAGCATGGCTCTTTGGAATTGTTAAGTTATTATAAACTAATACCACATGGTTGAGACCAAGTCCTAGAAAGCTGATATGGAAGGGCTCAATCTCAAGGCAGTAGGAATTGATGCCCCTGCTATTTTTTGTGCTTCCAACTCTGACTATCAATCTCACCTCACGTGGTTATCCCTCAGGATGACCATGGCCTGTTAGAGGCCTCAGGATCTGCCAGTTCATCTTATTCCATGAGTTACATTGCTCAGGCTGATATCATGTTGAGGGTGAACTCAGGACAGCCTTTCCACCATAATTCTGAACTTCCTAGGTTTTGTTAGTTGAAGCCAGACTCTTAATGTTATTTTAATGCAGTTGTTTTGTGTGTGAATAATATACTCCTTATGCCAAACCACAAACCCTGGAACTAATATCTCATAAAAATTCCGAGAGTCCAGAGCTAATAGCTATTATTCAGCAGATGGGGTAAGGCCTAAAAAGTTGCAGATTGATGTTATTCCCACTGGGGAGCCCAAGTGAAATGCAACCATGGAGTGGCAATGTATGCTTGAAGGGATCAGGGCCAAGGAGAGACAATGTCCTAACATCATTATTTTTGAAATTATCCTGCAGTGTGTTGGGTTCATTTGGGCAGATTTTTGTGGCTCAAGGACTCAGGATCAAAACTTCTAAATCTTTCAAGTAGGAGATTGATAAATAAATACTAAAAAAAAAACAAAAAACAAAAAACAAATCTTAAACCCTCCATATTCCATAAAGAGACCTATCAACATGACTTCTTTGATCAAGGCATCAAGGTCTGCCTCAGCAGGAAGAAGCTTTTCCTGGCCCCACTTTTCCTGGGCATTCCGAGAACCCTCACTCAAGTGCTCAGATTGGGTTTGCCTGTCAGCAGGCTATGGAGAAGGGTGAGCCTGAGCTACTGGGCAGGCAGGTGCTTTTTCCTAGAGGAAGAAGCAGAGAGGAAGCCAGCAGAGAAGTGGGGAGAGAGTTCAGTGTGAGGAGAATGGGAAACATGAGTGGCAATACTTGCCTCTCAATCCTCTTCATGATAGTCTCCAGAACCAGGCCACGGGATGTCAGTGCAGCCTGTAAGAAAGCCAACATGTTGGGCAGGATTTCCTCCCTCTTTTTTCAAAAGAAAAGATCTCCTCTCTAATCTCAGACTCTAATAAGTTTTGCTTGCAAATATCTTCTGACTTGAGAAGTTCAGATTGTGTTGAGCAAGAAAGAAACATTGGGATCATAGTAATTACTGTTATTATAGGGAGCTGTTGTGTGCCCGTCACCACAGCATCTGGGTGTAATAACATGCTTAATGGAATGTAAGATGATCCGCTGCTCCTAATGGGCAGTCACAGAGCTGGGCAGTCACCCATTGCCCACACTCCTGCTTGGGGAACCAACTGAGCAGATGCTTGTGGAAGCAGAAAAATCTTGTATGGGTCTTGAAGGCCAAAGAACTCAGTCACTACTGTATTCATAGGCTAGGCAACTCACACAGATAGACTTGTGTTCAGGAGGCCACAGTTTTAGCTCACCTCAGTTCAGCATTCAGTCAATTCAATAAGCATCTATTAGGCACCAATATGCCAGACAACATACTGGAATACAAAATGGTCCTTATATTCTGTTGGACCTGTGAATAAACTGAAAAAAGTCTTCCCACTAGCCAGGTGTAAGACCAAAGTCATGCTAACACAAAAACAAATGAGAAATAATTCCAGTCCTCTGGTTTATACACAGCTTTTGGACACATGCTATACAAATTAAAAATTCCCACATACTAAAAAGGATAAAATGAAGTCATTCTATTCAAGTGTAATTACACACAAACAAACATACTACTATGACTGAATTTTTTTCTCAAAATTGACCAAGAGATTAGAAATCATCTGAACAGAAATCCTTTTCACAACATCCCTTATTAGTGGTCACTCAACTTTGAAGACAACCAGTGAAGGGAAATTTACTACCTCCTGAAGAGAGTTACCTTTAGGAGCCTCATTCCTCTCCAGTCTATACTCAGGACTTCTTCCTCCATAACCTACCTCTTTATATTAAAGACTTACTCCATTCCCAGAATTCCCACATCTGCCCCTTCAGTTTCTCCCTACGATTGAATGGCTCCTCCCAAAGCCTCTATACCCAAACTGTCCATGTCTCAGTCCTCTCCAGGCCACTCAGACATTGTCTTATCGTGCCATATGGGCACTTTAGCTTCCCCACCTTTTCCAGCTTCCTTTTATATATTCTTTCCCCATTAGGATAGAATCTCATTGAGGGCAGAGGCTCTTTCTTTTTACTTGAATTTGCCTTCAAAACACTTAGTTCAGTGTTTGGCACTTAGCTTAATAAATAACAGTTAACTGACTTACAATTTTCCCAAACTACCCATTCCACTTATGAACAGTTCAAATACTCTCCTTACATCAAACTAAAACTTTCCTGTCTGCCAATGCTAAATACTGTTCCTAGCTCTTTTCACTGGAGCCAAGCAGAATAAGTTTAATCCTTCTTCCACTTGACAATTCTTCGAATACTTGAATGGCTTCCACATACCTTCCTAAGTCTCCTCTTCACCAAGCTAAATATCTCTATTCCTTATAAATGATCCCTTATATCACTAGAATGTAAGCTGCTTTAGGGAAGGGACTGGTTCCTATTCCTCTCTATTTTGAGGTCCAATAGACATAAAGACTGAACATTTGATTTATTTCTTTTTTAATAGTTTTAATATATTTTATCCCCCAATTATACATTAAAAAGACTTTTAAACATTCTTTTACAAATTTTGAATTCAGAATTCTCTCTCCCTCCCTCCTCTCTTTTTTCCTTTCTCTCTCCCCCGCCTTTCTCCGAGACAGTAAATATTCTAATACAGTTAGTATATTTTATACAAAAAGTCTGAAATAAAAAAGAGAGAGAGAGAGAAAATGAGAAATAATATGCTTCAGTCTACATTCAGATACTATCAGTTCTTTCTATGGAGGCCAATACTTTATATGGAGGCCATTAGTCCTTTGGAATTGTCTTAGATTATTGTATTTCTGAGAATAGCTAAGTCAGTCACAGTTTTTTGTACAATATTGCTGTTACTCTGTAAAATGTTCTCCTGGTTCTGGTCACTTCACTTCACATCAGTTTACGTCTTTCCAGGTTTTTCTGAAATCATCCTGCTTGTCATTTCTTATAGCATAATAATATTCCATCACGATAATTTACTACAGCTTACTTAGCCACTCTCAATTGATGAGCACCCTTTCAATGTCCAATTCTTTGTCACCACAAAAAGAGCTGCAATAAATATTTTTGTGCAAATTGGTTCTCTCTTCTTCCCCCCCCCCCCCGCCATTTTTGATGGCTTTAGGATATGGTATGCATAGCTTTTTAGTCTTTTGGGCATAATCCCAAATTGCTCTCCAGGAAAGTTGGATCAATTCACAACTCCACCAATAGTACATTAGTGCTCCAGTTTTCCCACATCCCTTTTAATATTCATCATTTTCCCTTTATGTCATATTAGACAATCTGATAGATATGAGGTGTTTTTATTTACAGAGCTGTTTTAATTTACAATTCTCTAATCAATAGTGATTTAGAGTATTTATTCATGATTATAATTTTGAATTCTTTGAAAACTTCTTGTTCACATCTATTTATTGAGCAATGATTTGCATTTGACTTCCTTATATAGCTGAGAAATGAGACCTTTATCAGAGATACTTGTTGAAAATCCTTCTCAATTTTCTATTTTCTTTTTAATTTTGATTGTATTGGTTTTGTTTGTGCAAAAATGTTTAATTTTATGTAATCAAAATGATCTATTTTGCATTTTCTAATGTTCTCTATATTTTTTTTTAGTCTTAGATTCTTCCCCATCTGTAAGTCCAACAAACTGTTCCACGCTCTCCTAATTTGTTTATGGTATCACCCTTTATGTATCAATGATATATCCATTTTTATCTTATCTTGGCATATGATGTGAGATGGTCATCTATACCTATACCTAATTTCTGCCATATTGTTTTACAATTTTTCCAGCAATTTTTCAAATAATATTCCAAAAACTTGGATCTTTGGGTTTATCATATACTAGATTACTATAGTCTTTTACTATAATGCAATACCTACTAATCTATTCCACTGATCTACTACTCTATTTCTTAGCCAGTTCCTGATTGTTTTTATAATTGCCACTTTATAATACAATTTGATATTTGGTACAGTTAGCCCAACTTCATTCACATTTTTTCATTGATTCCCTTGATATTCTCCACCTTTTGCTCTTCCAGATGAATTTTGCTATTTTATTTTCTAGTTCTATAAAATAATTTTTTAATAGTTTGATTGGTATGGCACTGAATAAATAGATTAATTTAGGTAGAATTATCATTTTATTATATCGACTCAGGCTACCCATGAGCAATCAATATTTTCTCACTTGTTCAAATCTGACTTTATTTGTATGAAAAATATTTTTGTAATTGTGTTCACATAGTTCCTGGGGTTTGTATTGGCAGGTAGGCTCCCAAGTATTTTATATTGTCTATAGTTATTTTAAATGGAATTTCTCTTTTTATCACCTGCTGCTGGACTTTGTTGATAATATATGTGAATCCTGATGATTTAAGTTGATTTTCTTTATACCCTGAGACTTTGCTAAAGTTGTTAATTTCAAGAAGTTTTTTATTTGATTCACTAAGTATACCAAGTGTGACAGTGTTGTTTCCTCATTGCCTATTCTAATTCCTAAAATTGAGCAAGTGATTTCATTGGTGGTGGTTGTTCAGTTGTTTTTCAGTGAGGTTTGATTCTTTGTGATTTTATTTGGGATTTTCTTGGAAAAGATATTGGAAAGGTTTGCCATTTCTAATTCTAGTTCATTTTTACAGCTGTTGAACTGAGGTGTATAGGATTAAGTGGGTCACACAACTAGTAAGTATCTAAGTCCAGATTTTAACTCAGGAAGACAAGTTTTCTTCACTCCAGGTCCAGTAGTCTATATGGCACCACCTAGCTGTCATTTGGCATACAGAATTATTGGGGGAAGGAAATATCTTCTAACAATACAGATTGTCACTTCGTGGGGGACAATTTGTAGTCTTAGAGTTTCCTAAGGCACTGAGAGATTATGTGAACTTGCCCAGTGGCATATATCCAATATGTGGCCATGGCAGGATGCAAGCCCAGGTCTTTCTTCCAGGCTGGCTCTCTATCCACTATGTCATGCTGTCATTCTGCCTTGTATATTAGGAAGTACTTAATGAATGCTGTTGAGTGGAATAGACTTCAGTTCATTCAGCATGCATGTCACACTTTGGCTTGTCAATTCCTTGCTAAATATGGTATATAGAAGTGAACATAGTAATCCAGAAGGGGTCTGGCCAGGGTCAAGCACAGGAGGACTGTTAACTTCCTTATCCTGCACACCCCATCTCTCATTAGTTAATTGGGGTTCTTTTTGGCTGACATACCACACTATTTATTCTTATTAAGATTACAATTCCCTCATCTCAATGATTCAAAACCAAAACATTTAACCTGCACTGTTTTCTAGCTACATTTCTTTTTGCTTTATGATCATCTCTGTTTTATCAGTTTGCAAGCTCAGTTTTTTTATTCAGGCTATTACTCTTGAATTCTTTCTATTTTATTCTTAGTTAATTGCCTCTAGTTTTCTTTCTTGCTTTTTGCCCACTTTTCCTTTTCCACTTCTGCACAAATCCCAAAGACTGGTATCCTCGTATTTGAGGGATGGGAAGGGACAGGGTAAGCCTTGGTAATAATCTAATTCTCTCTCAATTATAATATGCTCTCTCTGAGATAAAAGTAAGAGGCTTATATGTAACTCATCATACTTTTATATGCATTTTGTTCAATTTTCTTCCCACAAAACACACATAGGATGAATATTAAGTGCTTTGTTAGTGTAATAAGAAGCTTACAATCACCATGGAGATTGGAAGGCATAAGACAAGAAAACCTGGCAACAGATAGCAGAGAGGATCCACATATGAAAACTGAGTCAGGGTGGGCTACTCAAGAACTAAAGAGTTTCTTTTTCCCTAGACATTCTAGGGATCTAAGATTCAAAGATTCAAAGCCGCATTTAACTGGTTAGAGTAAAATACTATATATTATTAATTTATGAAAAACCATAACCTAAGTGCATTTGATTTTTCTATAGTCTATCTGAGAACTCTAGACAGTGGCTACTTAAATAGTTGGGGGAAAAGAACCCAAAACAACCCTGGGTATGTCATAGTGTTGGATCATGAATTCAATAGCTGCTTCCTCAAGTTATATTCCTTCAATTCAACATTCTTAATTTCTTTTTTTCTTCATATCTGAGTATCTATGTGAACTCTTAGCTATGGGGATTTTAGAACTTGGAACAATTTAAGAATAAACAGGAAAGGGGACTGCATTTCTCCTTAGCAAAACCATTGTAGTGTATGTGTGTGAATGTATATATGCGTATTATTATAGATAGAGATAGAAATACATACAAATAAACACACACATTACTATATATTTAATAGTATATTTATGTAGTCTACTTATACATATTGTACTATATTTACTATAGTATGCTGTATGTACAGATTAGCCAATAATATGTCCCAACCAGACCTCACTTGTTCATTGTTTGAGTTTGATGGCTCAGAGTAAATGTAAATAGAAATTCTTTCTGTTCTGGCCAGAACCTCTGAGAGTATTCCCCTCTCAGAAAGATTCTTTTATGAAGGCAAATGAGGCTAAATTTTGCCTCAGTACTTACCTAGCCTTAATCACTGAATGGGCATTGCTTCAGACAACCTGAGACCTGGGAAAGACTTTGGTTTAAAAAGGCCAAGGTCTCCACCGAGTCCAGAGACATGACTAATTGTCTTGACTTATGTCTTACCATTGGACCTTGAGAGAGAGAGAAGGAAGGAACGAAGGAAGAAAAGAAGGAAGAGAAAATCTAATGGGATCGCAGAGTTGGAACGAAGGAACAAAGGAACGAAGGAAGGAAAGAAGGATGAGAAAATCTAATTGGATCACAAAGAGATTTAACAACAATATTATATTGGTTTTACTACTATGCATTACTAGGTATAAATAGCACAAAATACATATGTGCATGTATGTATCTGACTCAACTATCATCTATTTATCACTGTCTGCTATATCTATCTATAAGCTTTAGTAATTTTCAATCAACAAGTATTTAATCAGCAATCAGTATTTAAGAACTATGCTGAATATTATGTTAAGAATTGTAAAAGGTATTTCAACAATTCAATGAATTTATGATCTTTCTTTATTGGTGAATATCACACTCACCCATTAATTCTTGTTCATGTCTTTCTATAGCCTTCCATAGAGTATGTTCCTAATGATCAGAGTCTTTTTTTTTAGTTATTTTAATGGTTCATAAACAACTGCTATTAAGGGCTAATCTTCCATACCATGCCCCCTGTCTATAGATATCCTCTTAGCTCTGACCTAGCACGTCTTCTCCAATCTACCCTTGTTCTTGTTGATTTCATCAGATTCCATGGATTTTATCATCATCTCTATTCTGGTGATTCACAAATCTTTATATCCAACTATAGTCTCTTTTTAGAACTTATCGCACATCATCAATTACCTGTGGATATCCCACTTTCCTCTATCCCCACTCCCCCTACCAAGCTTCCCTATCAATGTCAAGGGCATCACCATTCTTCCAGTCTCCCATGCTTATAACTTCAATGTTATCTTCAATGCCTGACCCCAAATATACAGCCAATTACTAAAATCTTTCCAAGATTTCTCCCTCTATGAAGTATCTCACATCTTTTATCTGTTTTCACAGCCATTACCTCCAGTTCAGCTCTCATCACTTTTTGCATGGACTACTGCAGTGGTCTCTTAATTGATTTCCCTGTCTCGAGTCTTTCCCCACTCCAATATATCTTGTCTACAGTTAACAAAGTGATTTTCTGTAAGTACAAATCTGACCATATCACCCCTTTCTCAATAAACTCTTATAACTCCTTATTGATTCTAGAATTAAATAGGATTTGTCTTTGCTTTTAAAATTCTTCACAAATTGGTCCATATCTATCTGTCCAGCTTCATTATACATCACTCTTCTTAACAACCCTCTATGGTCCAGTTAAATTGACCTTGATGTTTCTTGACCATAGAACTCCAATTCTTTGCACTGGCAATTTTCCATGCTTGGAATTCACTCTCTTCTCACTTCTAATTCATGTAACTCCTCTCTTCTATAGAAAGATTGTCCTGATATCTTTTTTTTAAACTAGTAGGACTCCCTAAATATCTTATAGTTAACTATATTATATTTCCTTTATAATTATTCTGTATATGTTTATTCCCTATGTAATTATATATCCATATTACCTCTCTTGTAGAATATTACTTCTTTAGAGCAGAAATTATTTCTTTTTTATCTCGATATGACTATGATTCTGGCACATAGAGGCATTTAATAAATGATTGTTATTGATTGACCAACCACCATGGCATTAAGGCTGTCCATACTTTACTCCTCATAGTTGCTACATGACCAATCCATGTTCTTTTTTTACAAATATGTTCTTGTTTTTTATACCAATTCATTGACAAATTTAGATGAGCACAGTTTCAATGATAATGTGCATTTGCATACTGAAATCCACCATGCATCTTTCTAATTACCTTTGGACCATTTGTAATATAAATTTTTGAGAGATAGTGTTACTTCATGATTCATAGACATATAATATCACTATATGAATATTGGTGTTTTAGGCACTGAACAATGTGAAACCATGGAAAGGACTGTAACATTTCTGAAATAATATTTAGTATAATTTCCTTCTCCTGTGTCTGCCCATTAATCTAACAATAGATTTACTTATTGGACTGATCATCCAATTGACCATAATTTGTTCAATATACACTTTTAATACTCTTAACTTTTCTACGGCAGCTCTGAACCCATCCAACAATCATTTATTTATTTATTAAAATTTTATTTTATTTGCAAAACATATGTATGGGTAATTCTTCAACATTAACCCTTACATAGCTTTCTGTTACAAATTTCCCCCCCCCCCCC
>JAJPUD010001823.1:265603-290405 GCA_023553655.1 Myrmecobius fasciatus
TGATCTTTCTTTATTGGTGAATATCACACTCACCCATTAATTCTTGTTCATGTCTTTCTATAGCCTTCCATAGAGTATGTTCCTAATGATCAGAGTCTTTTTTTTTAGTTATTTTAATGGTTCATAAACAACTGCTATTAAGGGCTAATCTTCCATACCATGCCCCCTGTCTATAGATATCCTCTTAGCTCTGACCTAGCACGTCTTCTCTAATCTACCCTTGTTTTTGTTGATTTCATCAGATTCCATGGATTTTATCATCATCTCTATTCTGGTGATTCACAAATCTTTATATCCAACTATAGTCTCTTTTTAGAACTTATCGCACATCATCAATTACCTGTGGATATCCCACTTTCCTCTATCCCCACTCCCCCTACCAAGCTTCCCTATCAATGTCAAGGGCATCACCATTCTTCCAGTCTCCCATGCTTATAACTTCAATGTTATCTTCAATGCCTGACCCCAAATATACAGCCAATTACTAAAATCTTTCCAAGATTTCTCCCTCTATGAAGTATCTCACATCTTTTATCTGTTTTCACAGCCATTACCTCCAGTTCAGCTCTCATCACTTTTTGCATGGACTACTGTAGTGGTCTCTTAATTGATTTCCCTGTCTCTAGTCTTTCCCCACTCCAATATATCTTGTCCACAGTTAACAAAGTGATTTTCTGTAAGTACAAATCTGACCATATCACCCCTTTCTCAATAAACTCTTATAACTCCTTATTGATTCTAGAATTAAATAGGATTTGTCTTTGCTTTTAAAATTCTTCACAAATTGGTCCATATCTATCTGTCCAGCTTCATTATACATCACTCTTCTTAACAATCCTCAATGGTCCAGTTAAGTTGACCTTGATGTTTCTTGACCATAGAACTCCAATTCTTTGCACTGGCAATTTTCCATGCTTGGAATTCACTCTCTTCTCACTTCTAATTCATGTAACTCCTCTCTTCTATAGAAAGATTGTCCTGATATCTTTTTTTTAAACTAGTAGGACTCCCTAAATATCTTATAGTTAACTATATTATATTTCCTTTATAATTATTCTGTATATGTTTATTCCCTATGTAATTATATATCCATATTACCTCTCTTGTAGAATATTACTTCTTTAGAGCAGAAATTATTTCTTTTTTATCTCAATATGACTATGATTCTGGCACATAGAGGCATTTAATAAATGCTTGTTATTGATTGACCAACCACCATGGCATTAAGGCTGTCCATACTTTACTCCTCATAGTTGCTATATGACCAATCCATGTTCTTTTTTTACAAATATGTTCTTGTTTTTTATACCAATTCATTGACAAATTTAGATGAGCACAGTTTCAATGATAATGTGCATTTGCATACTGAAATCCACCATGCATCTTTCTAATTACCTTTGGACCATTTGTAATATAAATTTTTGAGAGATAGTGTTACTTCATGATTCATAGACATATAATATCACTATATGAATATTGGTGTTTTAGGCACTGAACAATGTGAAACCAGGGAAAGGACTGTAACATTTCTGAAATAATATTTAGTATAATTTCCTTCTCCTGTGTCTGCCCATTAATCTAACAATAGATTTACTTATTGGACTGATCATCCAATTGACCATAATTTGTTCAATATACACTTTTAATACTCTTAACTTTTCTACGGCAGCTCTGAACCCATCCAACAATCATTTATTTATTTATTAAAATTTTATTTTATTTGCAAAACATATGTATGGGTAATTCTTCAACATTAACCCTTACATAGCTTTCTGTTACAAATTTCCCCCCCCCAACTCCCCACCCCTCCCCTAGATGGCAGGATATCCATTATATGTTAATTATGTTAAAATACTTGACAAATCGAATATATGTATACATAATTCCAAACTTATCATTGTTGTGCAAGAAAAATGGTATCTACATGAAAGATATATCAGATAAAGGAAACATAATGTAAGCAAACATCAATCAAGAGTATGAGAATGTTATGTTGTGGTCCACATTTCACATCCCTCTCTCTGGGTGTATATGGCTTTCTTCAGTGAACAATTGGACGTGGTTTGAAACATTTCATTGTTGAAGAGAGCCATGTCCATCAGAATTGATAGTCATATAGTATTCCAACAATCATTTATTAAGTATACATTATATACTAGGAACAATAACAAACACTGAGAATACAAAGTCAAAATGCAAAATGGTTCTTGATCTTAAAAGTCATATTTTATTGGAGGGATATTACACACAAACAGATAAGTATATGTCACAACCACTTTAGGTTGTTCTTCCATCTTGCATTCACATTTGCAGGTGAGGTCTCCAGAAGATAGACACTACCTTGAGGTTCAAGGAAGGTAACTTGATGAATTCACTCCTATAAATATATGGCAGGTCTCATTGTAGAAATATGGCATGAATTTTCTTAGAAATATGACAAGCTTTCAAGGAGCTTACAGTCTACTTGGGGAGACCAGAATAACAGAAAGATTTTATATAGTTAGATAATAAATACAATTGTGTGAACTAATAGCTCTATGAGATCAGAGGAATAGGAGTTAATAGTTCAAATAGCCAAAAGAGATGTGAGGAAAACTCTAAGCTCCAGTGACTTTTATGAGTAACTTGATGTGCCTGCAATAAACAGAAGGCAAAGATTTTCTTTATTCTATCTAAGGTTCCCTATTTCAGAAATTCACCATGAATGACTTGATGATATTCTCTTTCCACTATTTATCCACTATTTACCTTTTATAGTTCTTAACAAAAAACCCAGCTAATTTGGGGGTAGGGCATTGTAAGAAATTAGTTATCATTTTAGTTACATGTAGATATTGGTAAAATCTCCTCTGACCTTGTTACTTTATCTTTAAAATCGTGAAAATAAAGGATACTTGGAAAGGGGAAGAAGAAGGTTTAGCCAGTTGAGTTTCTAAGGTCCCTTCCAGCTCTGAATTTCAAGAATTCTACATTTCATCCTTTCTGAGTTTGCCATATAGATTTGCTTTCTTTGAAGATGAGGCAGCTACCTAGACTCACTAGTTAACTTCACTGACAAGAGCATGGGGCTAATGTGTCCAACGTTCTGTCTTTGAGCCCTAGCCAGGATAAACCATAAACTTTCAAGAAAACAAACCCCCCAAAACATATTACTACATGGCTATTTCACCTTGTACCAACTCATAAACAGCAGTAGGTGGAAAAATCTGTATGACTCTTCCAACACTATCACTGATATTGGAAAGTCAGCAAGCCAAGGTCCTACAAAGCTGGGACAATACCATCGTCTCTGTGTACAAAGAAGAACACATTTGCACACTACAGCAAGTCTATGTTTAGGTAGCCCGTGAAATCTGCCATGTGCATGCTTCTGTGATTTCTCTAGTGTCTATTCTGTGGCCCATTATGGTAATTTCTTCTCCTTCTTACCTTCTTGCCTAACTGGGAGATTATATTGCTGTTCCCTGGGTACTATAATTTGCATTGCAATATGAAGCTGCCTAGTTCTATTTGATGCCTGCAAATTATGGACCCGCTGCTGAAGCTCTGATGTGGGAGTCACTTCCCCATAAGTCAGAAGAAGTTACATACACAGATGAGTGCAGCTCTGGGAAGAAAGAACCTCATTTTATAATCACAATTTAATTTAAAAAAATAAAATCTCAGTTACAGAAAAATAGCAGCAGCAAGCCCACCATAAAAGACAGAGGAGAACAAAAATGAAGTGCTCTCATAAAAGTTTCATAAAATATAACCACACACATATTACACACTGGGGAGAAATGCCATAAAAGTTATAAACAGAAAAAAAGGCAATGTTCCCTCAACCTCCTTTCCTGTTCAGTCTGGAATCATTCTGAGTTGTGAAATCCCTACAGGTAAGAGCTAACATAACAGCTCAGCTGTGGAGAAGAAAGGAGCTGGGATTGCTGGGGTGCCAGGAAAGAGGAATAAGCTGTGACCAGGGAAATCAGCTGCTATTGGTGTCAGAGGAAAATGCTTTTCTGCTCTGTTCTGTTCTTCCTAATTCAGTTTTTTACAGAATGTATAGTTTCATGGATTGAGTTTGAATTAAGTGAAAATAATTGAATATTCCCTGGCTTTCAAGGACCACCAGGTCAAAACTTAGCACAAATACTGTAAGCAATCAAACCTTGTTTTTAATGAGACTATTTGTAATTCCAGTATAAGTTTCTAAGTTCCAAGACCATCCAGGCAGATGGCTGTTTCGCTAACTTGGCTATAATAGTTGGAAACAGCAATGGAAAAAGAAATCTGATTTTGGGGTCAGAAGACCTGGCTTCTAGTTCTGGCAATGACATTTAAAACAGTGTGACCCTGGGCAAGTCATGAGATCATAGGTTCATAGACAGAGAACTGCCTTAAGAGGACAAATAGTTTAAGTCTAATTTTACAGATGAGATGCAAGATTATGCAGTTAGAAAGTGTCAGGGATGGATTTTGAACTCAGGACATCTGGTTCTCCTTCATTTCTTTGGGCTTCAGTTTCCTCACCTGTAAATGAAAACGATAATATTTGCCCAAACTTACCTCATAGGATTGTTTGCAAAAGAAATATGCTTGTAATTTGCCACAGAAATGTTATTATTAATAAGAATCTTCAACAAAATAATTCCTGATAACACTGGCTCCTGTTCATGCATGAGTCAGTTTCCTCAGGGAAGAAATTGCAAAGAAAAAAAAATATTATACAACAAAGAATGTACTGAGTGCTGTGGTAGACTGAGAAAATGTCTGGTTTGGTGAACTTCTTGAGATCTATAAGTTTTATTTCTGACAGGCTATCTCTGTTCTATATAGAAGATTCCAGAAAAGGAGTGGAGCAAAAGTACCAAGCAGAAGAAGGGAGATGTATCTCACCCTACTTCTTTCCTAGAACCTTCCATGAAGAAGATAGTAGTAATCCAAATGGTATCATGGACAGAGTACTGGATTTTGAGTGAGGTAGACCTGAATTCAAATTCTGCCTTAAAAACTTAGTAGCTGTGTGACTAAGCAATTCACTTAATCTCTCATAAGTTTCAGTTTCCTCATTTATAAAATAGTGGTCGTTATGGTATCTATCTCATAGAGTTGTGAGAATTAAATGAGATGGTCTATATAAAATGCTTTGTAAAACCAGAAGGTGCAAATGCAAACTATTATTATTATTACTAGAATGTAGGAAATAAATAGAGCAAAGGAAAGGAAAAGAAAATAAGTAGAGCTATAAGGTTAAAAGGGGGTTTAGGTCACATCCTAGAAGAGTTTGAACCCTAGGACAAAGAATCTAGAATTTATTTATTAGGCAGCAGAGAGCCATTGAAGGTTTTTATTTTATTTTATTTTTTGTTTTTCAGCAGAAGCAAGGTATGAACAGCTTTTTTCTTAAGCGGGATTACTTTGGCAGCAGTGTTAAGTATAGGTTGTATGAGTAATTGGAAGTATAAATATCAACTTGAAGCTTATTGCAATAGTTCCAATGAGAGGTTGTGAAAGGAACTAGGGAAGGGGTAGAGAATGAATGTAAGAATGGAAAGGAGAGGACTTGTGTGAGAGATATTTAAATGAAGAACTGACAGGACTTTGTAACATGAGGAATGAGGGAATGGGCAGAGCTTAAGATGGCACTAAGATTTAGAACTTAGTTGACCCCTAGAATGGCGGTACTATTGGCAGAAATAGGAAAGTCAGGAAGAAGATCAGGTTTTAGGGAGGCAAAAATAATGAGTTCAATTTTGAACATGTTGAGTTTGATGTGCCAGAAGAAAATCTAGTTGGAGATGCATAGCAGGCAGTTGGAAATTTAGTCTGGAATGAGGGAGGAGAGTTGATAAAGAAATAGATTTGAAAATCATTTATATAGAATTTACAATAGAAATCATGAGTATAGATAATATCACCAAGGTAAAAATAATAATAACATTTATATAAGTAAAGTGTTAAATAATAAAGGATAGTTAGGCGGCTCAATAGATGGAGTGCTAGGGCTGGTATCAGGAAAGCTCTTCTTCTTGAGTTAAAATCTGGCTGCAGACACATATTAGTTGTGTGACTCTGGACACATCACTTAACTCTGCCTCAGATTCCTTCTTTCTTAAATGAACTGGATATGAAAATGGCAAATTACTCCCATAGCCTTGCCAGGAAAACCCTGAATGGGGCTACAAATAGTTGAACATGACTGAAATGACTGAATAACAATAAAAGTTATATATCAAAGTATTTACATAATGCTTTACATTTCATTAATGACTTTTTCCACCACACTGTGAGATGGACAGAACAAGTGTTTCTATGCATTCCCTTATTTTTCATGTGACATTTATTGCTCATTAGAGAACTGCAGCTTATTGAGGGCAAACTTGCTCAAGGCAGCACCATAAATAGAAGTGCTGGGGTGTCAATCTGAGTCATGAATTCAATTCCAGTTTCTTAAAGGGTAGAAAGAAAGAAGAGGTCTGAGCATAGAACCTTGGAGGAGACCTATTTATGGGGATAGCAGAGAAAAGGAGAGGAGCTGGCATGAAATACAGAAAATGCTTAGGCAGAGAGGCAGGAAGAGAGCCAGGAAGGCTGAGTGCCTCATAAACCAAGAGAACTGAGAGTTCCAAGAAGATTATGGCCAACGATGCTGTGAGCTTCAGAGAGGTAAAGGAAGCTGAGCACTGATGGAAAGGCACAAGACAATAATGATGGTCCAACTTTACTAAAGTGAAATGTGAGATTGAAGTCTGAGGGAGGAGGAGCAAGTGGACGGTGAGAAAGTAAGGGCAGTGTGGGTGATCTACTCTGAAGTTTAGTGGTGAAGGAACAAAGCATGATAGGGAGCTGGAGGGCTACTGGGGGAGAGAATTCCATTTTGTATGGTGGGGCTATCATCTGCATTTCTTTCTCAATTGGGAAGAAGAGGTTCTAGTTGAGAGAGAGATGCTGAAATTATAAGAGAAACGAGACAAGTTAGGGCACAAGGTCCCAAAAGAGCTGGAGGGAGGTTGGATCAAGGGCAGATAAATGAGATTAGTGTACAAAGGAGAAGGGAAACTTCTTCCCTGGGGGCAGAAAGAAAGAGAAGGTAAAAATTTTGAGATGGAGATGAAGAAAACTGTGGAAGCTTTCCTGGGATCATAGAATCATATGTATCAAGACTCAGTACAAAGTGTCTACTGCGAGTCCTTGTGGAAGAAGCTGGGGAGTCTGTTTCTAGAAATAGGCATGGTGATGTTGGAAGGGCTCCCCTTCCTGATTCAGAGCAGGTGCAGGTATTCTCTGCTCCCTAGCCACTTACCTTATAGGATCTGTTTGCTGGCCTCTGAATTGGAACTAAGAAATACAAGATTCAAATCTCAAGGTTCATAAAACTCCCTCTTTCTTGTCCCTCTTCCCCTACCTTTTTCCTGTCTGGCTGATTTGAGTGAAGAAGACATTTCTCTAGGTGGGCCTTGGGCCTTCTATCTGGTTTGTCACGTAGACTATGAGGAAGGACCTTTGTACTTTGCTCTTCCCATTTGTTTCTTCTTGCTCTTAGGTAAAACAGAATGAAACTAGGTTATATATGCAACCTTGTGAGTTTGAAAGATCAGGAGACTGATTCTTGGAGCTGAAGCCTATGGATTTTGTGGACAGTAAAACCTGGTAAATAGCAAAGTCCTGGGCCATGTGCTTGACCTAAGATAACAGTGGCTCAAAGGAAACCAAAAGGAATTAACAGCAATTTGTCCATCATCGAGGCCACATTAGTAAGAGAACTCTATGGGGGTGAATGCTTTTTAGCAACTGTTTTAAGATTAAGCCCACTCTTCCTAGGGAATGGGATGGCACAGGAAAGAGCACAATACCTTATAGGATGCTTTTAGTAAACAATGCTTTTAGTAAATAAGCCTTCATAAAAGTTAATTTATTAGCTAGTTAAATGATTCTGGGATCCTAATCACTAGGGGTTAATATTGAGAAGAAAACACCAACATGGGGAGCCAATCCTAGTACTTTTAAAGCTACCTTAGAATCCTGAGGAGAAGTAGTACGCAATTAGCCTGGACTGCAAATATTGAAATTAGGATAAAGACCTCAGTTACTATGAAGTCTACATGGGGGAATCTCTTTGGGATAAATGCTGGGCTCTTTTAAAACTGTCCTTAAAGTAGAGGACTTGGTTATCAAACTGTGCATACTCTTTGACCCAGCAGTGTTTCTATTGGGCTTATATCCCAAAGAAATCATAAAAGAAGGAAAGGGTCCCACATGTGCAAGAATGTTTGTGGCAGCCCTTTTTGTAGTGGCTAGAAACTGGAAACTGAAGGGATGCCCATCAATTGGAGAATGGCTAAATAAATTATGGTATATGAATATTATGGAATATTATTGCTCTGTAAGAAACGACCAGCAGGACGATTTCAGAGAAGCCTGGAGAGACTTGCATGAACTGATGCTGAGTGAAACGAGCAGAACCAGGAGATCATTATACACAGCAACAACAATAATACATGATGATCTACTCTGATGGACATGGCGCTCTTCAACAATGAAATGTTTCAAACCAGTTCCAATTGTTCAGTGAAGAAAGCCATATACACCCAGAGAGAGGGATATGAAATGTGGACCACAACATAATATTTTCATGCTCTCTATTGATGTTTGCTTGCATTGTGTTTCCTTTTTATGATTTTTTTCTTGTAAATACAATTTTTCTTGCACAACAATAAGTGTTGAAATATGTATACATATATTCGATTTGTCAAGTATTTTTTTTATTTTATTTGCATAACATATGTGTGGGTAATTCTTCAACAATAACCCTTACATAGCTTTCTGTTACAGATTTTTCCCCCCAACTCCCCACCCTTCCCCTAGATGGCAGGATATCCACTACATGTTAATTATGTTAAAATATTGGCAAATCGAATATATGTATACATATTTCCAAACTTATCATTGTTGTGCAAGAAAAATCTTATCTACACAAAAATATATCAGATAAAGGAAACACAATGTAAGAAAACATCAATCAAGGAGTATGAGAATGTTATGTTGTGGTCCACATTTCACATCCCTCTCTCTGGGTGTATATGGCTTTCTTCAGCAAACAATTGGAGGTGGTTTGAAACATTTCATTGTTGAAGAGAGCCATGTCCATCAGAATTGATCGTCATATAGTACTGTTGTTGCAGTGTATAATGATCTCCTGGTTCTGCTTATTTCACTCAGCATCAGTTCATGTAAGTCTCTCCAGGCCTCTCTGAAATCGTCCTGCTGGTCATTAATATTCCATAACATTAATATACCATAATTTATTCAGCCATTCTCCAATTGAAGGGCATCTATTCAATTTCCAGTTTCTAGCCACTACAAAAAGGGCTGCCACAAATATTCTTGCACATGTGGGGCCCTTTCCTTCCTTTATGATTTTTTTGGGATATAAGCCCAATAGAAATGCTGCTGGGTCAAAGGGTATGCACAGTTTGATAACTTTTTGAGCATAGCTCCAAATTGTTCTCCAGAATGGCTGTATGTGTTCACAGCTCCACCAACAATGTATCAGTGTCCCAGACCTCCCACATCCCCTCCAACATTCATCATTAACTTTTCCTGTCATTTTAGCCAATCTGGATTTGTCAAGTATTTTAACATAATTAACATGTAGTAGACTTCCTGCCTTCTAGGGGAGGGGTGGGAACTAGGGGGGAAAATTTTGTAACAGAAAGCTTTGTAAGGGTTATTGTTGAAGAATTACCCATACATATGTTTTGCAAATAAAAAGTTTTAATATTAAAAAAAAGTAGAGGATTTGGATTCAAATACCACTTTTAATGCTTATTGCCAGGTGATCTTGGATAACCCAATTAGAGAAATGGGGCTTTGCTTCCTTAGCTATAAAATATGGAGTCTGTATTAGTCTCTAAGATCTCTTCTACCACTAGATCTTGGAGACTATGAAAAATGATCCCTGTTCTCAAAGAGCTTAAATTCTAATGAAAAGATATAGAATATATTGAGATGAATAACACAAGAAATTTTGTGGAGACATATAGCACTGAGAACTGGGGAGACCAGGAAAAATTTCTTCTAGAAGTGGCAACCTCCCTGAGCCTTAAAGAGCATGAAGGATTGTCAGAAAAGAAAACGAGAAAAGAATATGTTCCAAAAATGGGAGGAAATTTCCTCAAGATATAAAGTAAGATAGAAACATCAAGTTTGGGGATGCAGGCAAGCTTGGCTGCAATATGGAGGGAAACAGTATGGAAGAAGGATAAAGTAGAATAAGCCTAAAAACGTATGTCTCATTCAGACCTCAGAACAACAATGACTTTCCTCAGGAAAAGACAGCCATGTGCATACCCAGATATTCCTCTTATTCAACTTGCATTTTTCTGTGGCCAACCAAAAGGAAAAGAAAGGTTTCTTTTCATTTAGAGTTTGGATATAAGTAATTCACTCAAGTTCTTCAACCCTTCTCTAAAGGCACTGCTGTTTGCTTCCATTAGGTCAGTTAGAGCTTTCTGAGGCTAATTGGGAATGATAGAGTGCCAACTTCTTGTAAAAAAGGAAAAAAAAAGATATAATCAGAGAAATTGGAGTAGGCAGGAAAACCATGATGATTCATATTCTTAGGTAATATCTTTTTTTGAACACTCGTTGGCTTGTGATGTTTGAGTTGATATCATGGCTTTAGGGGAATTATCTGTTTAGTTACAGTAAGGTATTCTCTTAGATTTTTTAAAACAAAATCTCCATATTCTTACTGGCACTTGTAACTGGCTAATGCAAATAAAATAGCCCTTTGGGAGCAAAGTGCTTTTTTTATGAGGGAAATGACTTATTAGAAATTACTAAAGAATTATAGTCATATTTATCATTTAGAGGTATTTCTTACTAAAACCCCAAACCATTTATAAATAAACTATTTAATTCATGTTGAAAACTTAAGTGTTATCTTCCTTCAAGAAAAGAGAGAAACAAAATACCCCCAAACCGACAGAGTTACTTATCCCATTGAGTTTGCAAGCAGAAAAAATAAAATAAAAATATGAAAAGAGTTCTGGACTTAGAATTATAAGACCAGTATCTTAGTCCCTTTCTGTTACTTAGGAGCTATGACTTTGAACAAGTCATATGGGCTCTCTGAACCTCAGTTTCCTCATAAGTAAAATGAGGAAAATATGTGCACTATCTGCCTCATAGGGTGGTTATCATGATCAAATGAAGCAGCATATTATAAAATCTCAACAGACCAAAGACTCCCTTTAACAATTTACCCAACTACTGAACATTTAGCCTTTGCTTAAAGATTTCCATTAAATAGGACTCTTCCTGCCATTGGAAGCAAACCCATTCTACTTTTGATTAGTTCTCATTGTTAGGAATTTTTCTTCATATCAATCTTAAAATCATCTGATAACCAACTTAGAACTGGAAAGGTTCTTAGAAATCATCTAAGTTAACACTCTTATTTTTACAATGGCAAGAAATGAGGAACTAAAGAAATGAAATAGGATGAAGTCATTTAATCTGACTTTATAGTTTTCTCATTTTTAAAATGAGAATAATAGTAAGTATCTAGCAGAGTTGTCATGACGATAAAATGAGATATTTATGAAGTGTTTTGCACATTTTAAAATGTTACATAAATGCTAGTTGAATCATCATCATCATCATCAATCATCATAATCATCATTAACTAGCATGACTCAGGTAATAAGTAGAAAAGCTAGCTTTAAAACTCAGGTCCTCTGATGATAATGCTTTTTCCATTTGTACTCTGCAAGAGACCACCTAGTCCAACCCCTTTAGTTTACAGATTAGGAAATTGAGGCCCAAAGTGGTTAAGTATCTTGCTCAAGGTCTCATAGGTAATAAATATCAGACATGGAATCTAGAGCCTATGACTCCAGAGATAGTTTTTCTCCCATAACATAATGTTTCTGTCCTCTTCATGAAGGCTTTTTCAATATCTGAAGACAAAATGTAGAGTACTTTGCATCTATAAAGTGCTATTTTAATGTAAATAAAAATTAGTTATATAATTAATTCTACTACTGAACACTATATATCTTGATTTAGTAAAGTGTAATGCCTGTAAGGAATGTGAAATATTGATCTCAACTATGCCTTGAACTTTCCAGTTGACTCAGAATATGAGAAGAAAGGAAATATTAGTCAAACTAGTTTAATCTGACATTGCAAATAAGAAACTGAAACTCAAAAGAGCTTGTAAGTTACCTTAAATTATATTAGCAAGGAAATAGCAAAATTAGGTATGTTTTCTATCTAGAATAGAAGTCATTTAAGAATATTTTCCAGCAACTACACCTAACTTCGATACAACTTTATGACCAGCTTGTACTATCCCAGTCATTCTACAAGCATTTATTAGGTACATAGTATGTGATGCTAAGCACTAAGGATACAAATGCAAAGAACAAAATGGTTTCTACTTTCAAGGAGACTAGGACTTCAAACTTGGCTTTCATTTTCCTACCTTAAGAATTAGGATTTTCCCCAAAATATAGGTTGTTTAAAAAAATCTCCTAGATGGTGCTTACACTTTTGTTTCTAATCTTTTGGGGATAGGTTTAATCTGGTTCTAGATCTAGAATAGGAGATCTGGAAGGGATCTAAGAGATCAAAGGATTATAAATTTGGAGCTAAAAGGATCCTCAAAGATCCAACTCCCTCATTTTTATAGGCTTGAGGAGTTTTCCTAAGGCTCACACAGAGAGAAAATATCAGAGATAGGATTTAAATCCAGATCTTCTCATTGTAGAGTCAAGATAATTTTCCTTCTATCACATACTTCCTAATCATGTAGTGTATTTTCAGATAGCCTTAGAAGCTTAGATAGCTTCCACAAATACCTTCACACCCATATAACTTTAGTCATGATATTGAGATCTCTAGTGTAAATCATCAGAAGATGTCAGTCAATGTTCATGGGGTCTGAATTTGAACTAAATAATTACCTTATGGAAATTTTAATCTTCTAGGTATATACATACCTATATTGGAACAGAATGTCATCATGGAATTGCATAACTCAATTCTTGCCCAACTTGAAATAAATCCCTAAGTCAAGGTATAATTGTACATTTCGGTCAGCTTTTGTGTCTAGAAATAGATAGTCTTTGTGAGATAAGAGTATTCATTAACCAATAACTGTCCAGGTAAGGTGTTTCATAGGAAAGATATTAGGTTATTTGAAAACCTTGGAAAGCAAGCAATTCCTGGGGTAAAGACTCATTTGATTTCACAAAAACTTCTGGGAAATCTGGAAAGCAGTCTGGAGAAAGTTAGGTATATATCAGCATCTTACACTATATGCCAAGATAAACTCCAAATGGGAAATGTGACTTGGATAGAAAAGACTTGGAGGAGTAAGGAAATAAATACCTTTTACAAGTAGATGTAGAGGAACAATTTATGACCAAATAAAAGATAAGAGTCCCAGAGAAGATAAAATGGATACTTTTTGATTAGACAAAATTGTGTTTTTGCACAAACAAAACCAACACAATTAAAACTAGGAAAGAAGCCATTCACTGGAAAAATATTTTTTTTACAGAAAGTTTCTCCAATAAAAGTCTTATATGTAGGACATATAGGAATGATTCAAATTTATAAAAACAAAACCCATTCTCCAAAAGTGGTCAAATGACATAAAAAGTCAGTTTTCACAGAAAGAACTCCAAGATAACAATAGCCATATGAAAAGGGGCTCTAAATGACTAACAATTAGAGAACTGCAAATTAAAACAATTCTAAGGTTCCAATTCACATCCATGCTATGAGATTGGTAAAAGTGACAAAGAAAAGGACAATTGTTAGAAGAACTTCTGGAAAATAGACATAATAATCAACTATTGGGGGAATCTGTGGTCCAGTTCTTCTGGAAAGCAATTTATAATTATATCCCTAAAGTCACTAAACTGTAGATATTCCCAGTATTGTTATCATGGCTAAAGTTAAATTCTAAAGAGCTCACAGAAAGAAGAAAATAATGCACCTATAAAAAAGCATTCATAGCAGCTCTTTTTGTGGGGGCAAATAATTGGAAACTAAGAGTTGGAACCATCAGGTGGGAATGGTTAAAATTATGGTATATATCAATATGATGAATTAACATTGAGCCCCTAAATATGATAAATATAAAAAATAATTTTAGAAAAACTTGGAAAGGCCTATATGAACTGATTCAGAATAAATTGAGCAGATAATGGACAATAACATACATCTGTATTGTATAGAAAAAAATTTTTACTGAAATGCAACACTGATCAACACAATGGTCAACTATAACTCCAGAGGACCAATAATGAAGGATGAAACTCACTTCTTTATAGAGATATGGCAGACTCAAAGTGCATAGTGAGACATATATTTTGAGACATGGCCAATGTAGGAATTTGTTTTGGTGGACTGTTCCATGGTTTTTTATAAGGTTTTCTTTTTCTTTTTTCTAGTTGAGGGGAGAAGGAGAGAACAGAGGGCCAAGACTATAAGAATAAGATTTTAAAAAAGAAAAAAAGGAAGGAATGAGGAGAGAAAGGAAGCAAGGAAGGAAGGAAAGTAACATGGAATTGCCCATTTCAGTCTATAGTTGCTAAGTTCAAGATTTTAAAAGGAGGGAAGAAAAACACATTAAAAAAAGTAACAGAACCCAGACCCAAGGAGACAGCAAATAGAATTTGTCTTGGATCAGACTACTTTGGGAATACTGAAAGCACTGAAAACTCATAAGTCCCCAACCTTTGTTGAGTGCCGGGAATAACACAAGAATTAATATCCAACAAAAATAGCAGCAGGACCAGCCCAGATCTTCTCTCCAGAAGTGTTCAAAGTTAGGAACTAGGCTGGAAGAATGAGCAAGCAGAAAAAGAACTCCACTACAATGTCTATTATTGAATGTCCCTTCAATCAAGACACTCAAGACACAAATGCATAAGAAGATGATGAATATAAAACATTCTTTAAGCAATGTCTCAGAGAAAAACATGGCTTGAGCACAAACTTAACTTGAATTCCTGAAAGAGAGAAAGCAAGAATTTTTTTAAAGAGTTAAAATGTTTTTAGAAATGAAATGAAAGTGTTTGAGAAAGAAATTAGAAGAAATAAGAGCTATGGAAGAATTAGAAAGGGAATTAATAGTTTAGCACTCGAAGTACAAAACATTGTCCAACAACAACAACAACAAAAACTCCTTGAAAATTAGAATGGACCAGACTCAATTCAATGGTTTTATGTGGCAATGAGAAATATTAAAGTCAAAAGGCTAAAAAATAGAAGAAATTGTATAGTATCTCATAGCAGAAACAATAGATCTGGAAAATAGATCAAGGAGAAAAATAATTAAAAATCACTGGATGGAGTGTCATGACCAAAAAAGAGCCTAAACATCAAATTTCAATAAAACTCCCCAGGTCTCTTAGAATTAGAGGACAAATTGAAAATATAAATTATTCTTTTGTCACTTTTTGAAAGATACTCCAAGATGAAAACACTCAGTAATGTCATAAGCAAAATCCAGAACTTCCAGGTCAAAGCAAAAATATCAAAAACAGTCCGAAAGAAAGCATTCAAGTGCTAGAGGGGAATCATAGTAAGCTTCACATGTGATTTAGTGGCTATACAAGAAGGCAAAGAACATGGACTAATAACCAAGATTATTTTACCCAGCAAAACCAAGCATAATCCTACAGGGGAAAAACATGGATCTTTAATGAAATGGAGTACTTCAAGTATTCCTGATGGAAAGATAAGAGTTATAGAGAAACTTTAAATACAGAAGTGAAGAACATAAAAAGGTAAGCATGAATGAACAATTTAAAATGGATTAAATGAGAAGAGACTGAATACATTCAAACATGGGAGGATATGTTTCTTCTGAATTCTATTATCATCAGGGGTCATAGAGAAGTTTAGTTAGACAAGACTTGAGAGTAGTTTTATTACATCTTAAGGATGTGAAGAGAAGAAGGAAAATCTGGGGAAGAGGATGGAGGGAATACATGGCTGGAGGGAGAGAAATTAGGGAAAATTATCTCACATAATCAAGGTACACAGATTTAGATCCCTTTTTGACAAGGAGGAGGGAATGGGGGAAGTAGCAGACACTTGGACTTAGTGCTCATCAGAACTGGTTAAAAGTAAGAAGAAGATATACACAGTTGGTATGAGGAAAATATTTTGTTATTCATCCTTTATTAATATTTTTGAACCTAGTTTATACAGCTAGATATTTTCTAACCCAAAAGCTTACTGTATAAAGGTCAAACTAACCTTGGAGATGGTCTTCTATGGTCAGACTAACCCTTAAGGGAAATGGATGGCTGCAGAGAATATTTAGATCCTAACCGGGTCTTGTTTTAGGTCCACCCAAAGTTTGAAGTTTGGTTATACTTTAACTGTTGATATACGTCTCAAATTGCACTTCTCTGGAAACTACTTACTGCCTACACAAAGCCAATTAAGCAAAAGTCTTTATACAGTTGTCTGAACTCTATATTGTGACGTCACAAAGACTCTGGAGGGAGAAACACCTTTTGCCTAATAAAATTTTTTCTAAAACTATTTCCGATTTTAGGGTTCATTTTCATGACTAACACTGGGTTATACATTTCACTCAAGAGAGAAATATTAGAGAAAAGAGGGGATTCAGAGGAAGATTAAAGCAAGGAAGAAATAAGTTCTCATTAAAACTACAAATATGTACAGAAATATAGTTCTTTTTGAGGTGCAAAGACTGAAGCATTTATTAAGTGCTTACTATGTGTCATGTTCTGGGACACAAATAGAAAAATAAGACACAATTCCTGCTAACAAAGAACTCACATGCAAATGGGGGAGTTAACACAGGCAGAAAGCTTTGTCAAAAATGTTTTGCAGTTCTTAGATCAGCTTGAAAACAGATGTTATTACTTCCTTAATATTGTTCTCACAGATAAAATGATAATAAATTTTAGATGTTGAAACCTTTGACAATGCCAAGGATTTGGTGATAAAAACTTTCTTTTCTGGGTTTTCAGTAGTTGTCGCTATAGTATTTTCAGGTGTAGTTGTTAGCTCAAAAAGCCATGACTATTGTTTCCTGATGTGTTGGCTGAGGGCACCAGGCTGAAATCTATTTCCAAGACTCTTAGGTTCATCATTTTGAGATGTGTCAATTCAGACCTGAGGAATGGCAATCAGTGTGTTAGTGGTGGTCTGACTTGTCTGATACCTACTGTCTCCTTTCTCTCCTTTAGAATACTTGCTGTTCCCATCTATGCTGGTTTGCCTGCTCTGTGTGTGGGAGCTGATTAGCCATTAATGGGAATGGCTGGACAGAGAAGATGCTTACTTAAATGATAGTTTTAAGGGCTGGCTGGAAGCAGGACTGATGGTCCTGCTGATGAAGGTGTTGTCACTCCCAGGACTCCTGTGCTTACTATTTGATTATTGGTGCCAGAAGAAGACAAGTTCCCTACAAGCAGCTAGCTGGTACAGTGGATAGATTAGGGGACCTATAGTCAAGAAGATCTGAGTTAAAATCTTTCCTTCCCCTAGGATACCAGTTGTGTGATTTTTGCAAAATTTTACCAAATTTTAAAATACTATTTGAAAACTATTATGAGACAAGAAGAACTAGTAGAGAGCTCAGTGGCATATATTTAAAGGTAATCCAGAATGAAGACTAAGAAGCAGCATACCTCTAAATAGGGAGGAGAACCAAGAGAGATTGATGTCATGAAAATTCAAAGAGGAGCTGATGGTTTGGAGGAGAGAATGATCAAGACAGTGAAATGTTGCAAGAAGGATGATGACTGAGAAAAATCTCTGTATTTAGGGTGCTAAGATTATAGGATCATAAATCTAGATCTAGATCTAGAAAATATCACAGAAGCATCTATTCCAATTCCTTTATTTTACAGATGAGTAAACTGAGGCAACAAAAAGTTAGTGGCTTACTGAAGATCACACAGCTAATAAATGTCAGAGTTCCTTGGAAACCTTCAAGAAAAAAAGTTTCATTTGAATGATGAGATCAGAAGCTAGATTCAAAGGAGTTGAGAATTAAATGGGAAATGAGGAAGTGAAAGCAAAGATTGTGTCAGATTTTTTCTGGGAGTTTATGAAAGAAGAAAGACATAAGTGATCAGCTTGAGAGAATAGTAGGATCAGGCAAAAGGTCTGTTTTTTGGGTTTTGTCTTAAAGTTTTTTTAGACATGAGGAAGATCTGGGCATATATATAAGCATAAAGGAAGGATCTATTAGATAAGATCTGAAAACTTATGGGATAGAGAGTATGATCTAGAAGATATGGGATAGATTGGGATCCAACACATAAATAGAAAGAGAAGAGACATCTAGATTGGAACAAAGAAGGAGAGAGTGGGGGACAACAAAATTATTTTAAGTATAGAATTCAATAGTTCCCAATGAAGGCTTTTTTTTTCTGAGGCAATTGGGTCACACATCCAGGAAGTGGTAAATATCTGAGGTCAGATTTGAACTCAGATTCTCCTGACTTCAGGGCTGGTGCTCTATCCACTGCATCACTTAACTGCCCTTATCTTTTTTTTTTCTCCAGTAAAATCTGAAGTGAAGATCCCAAAGTCATCCACTGAGAGAGAAAGGAGAGGAGTGGGGTAGGTGGTCTAATGAGAAATGAAAAGAAAATATTTTGTCCAGACACTGTGGGGAGTGAAATAGAGAGTCAATCAGGGAAGAGGAGATGATTGGTGAGCATAAATGAGGGCCTATTCAATACATAAATTTGTATTTGATTCAGTCAGTGGAGTGATATGACTTCCTTCACTGGGGAGTAGAAAAAATAAATGATGGGAGTAATCTAGTACTGGGGTTTGAAAAAGGTGATAAGGCAAGGTAAATGAAAGTATAAAATTGAACTACTTAGCTGTAGGGTAAAGATTTTGAAAAGAGGGAAATAAGACCAGATAAGAGATGTAAAAGTAGAGATGGATGGAGTAATTAGTAATTGCAGTGAGGATGAAGAATTGTTTTGGGAAGGGTGGGACACAAAGAAAGGTCTCTTATGACAGAAAAGTGATGGACCAGGGGTGAGGATAAGATATATATTTTCAGGCATGACTTATATATTGATTCATTTTGTTTGATGCTATTTGCTATGATGGAGGGCTTCTATTTGGGAGAAGAGAATTGGGGGAGATGGAGTTGCATCGGTGGTAGTTAACAGAAAAAATAGTATCAGTAGAACACTTTAAAATACACAGAAGAAGAAAGCAGAAGGAAGTTTAGAAGGGGACAGAGATAAACGGTTGTTTTGTTATTTTGACATTAAATATACATTAATTAATTATATACCTAATATAATTAATATACATTAAATAAACATAAAATGTACCTAAAAGGATTTAAGTTTCATATACAAACATCTTTTCTATTCTTTGTATGTTGATTTTTCAAGTTTATTAAATTCATAATAAAAAAGAAATTTAAAAAAAAATAAAGAAAAGGGAAAGGATGACCCAAAAGAACAGATAGCAGGATCTAGGTAGGCTGATAAATCAAGATGAAGTGAAGCTCTTGGGAGGAGAGGCAAATGACTGGCATGAGTAGTAAAACCTGGAGAAAGGTGATATGAAACAAGAAGCATGCTTTCTTGTTCACTCTCCTGAGTCAAAGTGGGCTGGGGAGGTTAGGGAGAGAGGTAAGTGAAGGTAAATCCAGTACGAAGATAACAATTTCTGGATTGTCAGAGTAAACTATAATTTTGCTGAGTCTTTCAACACAAAAGTCCAATCAAATTGTATTAATCTTATTAAGTGCTCAACAAATACATGTTGAATTGAATTAGAGTTTAATTGAGTGACATCTCAAGATCTTTTATTCTAATAAAAGGAGGAATCAGTTTTGTTTTTTTTTTTTACTGGAGAATGTGGATGTGCTTGTGTGTGTGTGTGTGTGTGTGTGTGTGTGTGTGTGTGATGTGTATGTGCATATGTGTGTTTTGAAGCTAAGGTAACGGAGAAGAGGGAAGAAGAGTTGGCCACCATAGCAGATACTATTTGTAATTAGTTGTTATCAGATCATCTATGGGTTTCAGGTATACAACTCACTTCCCATTATGAATTCTCATGAATAATCAAGTTTACAACTTCTGGTATCAAATTAGCTTCTATGAGTGGCCCAAGCTCTTCTCTATCCCATGAATATTATTGGCATGTTTTGGTTTAGAAATCCAGAAAAAAGTCAAATTAAATATAGGATCATGGGATTTATTCCTAATTCAAATACTGAGGGAGTTTATGAGGTACAAATGAATGGAAAGGTTGATCTTTAGTAGAGGGTCTTAATTTCCACAATGAAATTTAAAAAGCATAAAAAAGAAACCCCTCTACCCCTTCTGTTCATGTCTGCATTGGCTGAAATAACACATAGCAAACAAAGTACACAAGTTGACATGACCAGTTTTGCATAGGTTTTTATGTAATTCATTACTTTAAATATTTCAATAAAGAGATTGCCATAGCAACCCTCTCATCTTATGACATATGTCATGCAGAAAACCAGCCAAGGAAGCACATGGGTACACACACACACACACACACACACACACACACACACACAGACTCATACCTTGTGAACTTCAGTACTTTTTATGACAATAAAGAGTGAATGTTTTATGATTGATGTTTTTTTTTCAGTTTTTGTTACCAATTAAAAAAGGGAGAAGACATTATCATTCTCTCCTCTTAACATTTTCCCTTCCTTTCTTCAAATTGTTTTCTCTCTATCCCCCTGAAATGTTGGAAACAGCTCATGCCTCCCCCAGAATTTTCAGATATATGTTCCTGACAGTAAACCTACGCTATGCAAATGTTTAAATGGCAAAAATCTCTGTTTTAAGAAATGAAGGGAATCCAGAAGAATCTTGCTTCAGATGAAAGAGCAGGGTGTAAAAGCCACCATCACTTCCTAGTGTTAATATAAACAATTTCTCACTGAACATTGTCTGTTGGCTTTGATTTTAAGTAAACTTGGATAAGCAAATACTTGTCCAGTGATGGGGTGCTCTTCTAAGAGACAAGATCACAAATTGTGATGCAGAAACCACCATGCTTTTTTGTATTCCTAGAGATCCAAGCTTATTTTGAATTTCCTTTGTGTTTCACAGAATCACAGAGAATTTTGGGGTACATCTATTTCATCTCATACCTGATTAGGAATATTCTCAACAACATTTCTCACCAGTAGACATCTAGCTTTTGCTCAAGGGCTTCTAATGAGAGAAATCTATCTATAGAGGTAGTTCATTTCACTTTTGGTAACCCTACTCATTAGAGAAATTTTCTCAACATGGAGCCTACATTTCTCTGTGCAATTTCTACCAGTTCATATAAATTTTACACTCTGGAACCCAGTATGAGAAATCTAATTCTTTGTGACCCCCATAATTTGTGTTTTTATTATGTTATAATACATTTGGATTAGTAAAGTATAGAATAATGAATGGCACTGAATGAAGGAGTAATGAAGAAATATGAATTCATATGCTTTCTTAAGCCTATAGAAATACAGCTTGTTAATTATCCAGCGAGGGAGAATATAATATCTGATGTATTCATAAAGTTGCTCTATACTTGTTCCTAGGCAAGTGGTCTTATTAGATTGTGATTGGAACCACAATTGATAAATGGTCAAAGGACATGAATGGACAATTTTCAGATGACTAAAGTCATCTATAGTTATATGAAAAAATATTCTAAATCACTATTGATTAGAAAAATGCAAATTAAACATTTGAGGCATCACCTCATACCTCTCAGATTGGCTAAGATGACAGGAAAAGATAATATAAATGTTGGAGGGGATGTGGGAAAACTGGGACACTAATGCATTGTTGGTGGAATTGTGAAATGATCCAACCATTCTGGAGAGCAATCTGGAGCTATGCCCAAAGGGCTTTAAAATTATGTATACCTTTTGACCCAGCGGTGCCATTACTGGGTCTGTATCCCAAAGAAATCATAAAGGAAGGAAAGGTTCGTATATGTGCAAAATTTTGTATTAATTCTTTTTGTGGTAAGCAAAGAATTGGAAAATGAGTAGATGTCCATCAATTGGGGAATAGCTGAACAAGTTGTGGTATATAAAGGTAATGGAATATTATTGTTCTATAAAAAATGATGAACAAGCTGATTTTAGAAAGTCCTGGAAAGATTTACATGAACTGATGCTGAACAAAGCAAGCACAACAAGGGATGCATTGTACACAGTAATAGCAAGAGTGTGTGATGATCAAATACGAAAAACTTGTTTCTTCTCAGTGGTTCAGTGATATAAAACAATTCCAATATACTTTGGACAGAAAATGCCATCTGTATTCAGAAAAAGAACTAAGGGGATGACTGAATGTAAATCAACACATGCTATGTTTACTTCTTTTGTTTTGTTTTGTTCTGTTTTTTATCTCTCCCATGGCTTTTCTCTTTTGCTCTGATTTTTCTCTCCCAACATGATTCATAAAACAATGTGTGTTTAAAAAAAGAATCTGATTGGAATGTATTCGGAATAATTTGTAATCCACTTTCTTAAACTGTGGTTCACACCCCATTTGGGAATTTGTGACTGAATGGGGAGGTCACAAAATTATAACTTATTATCAGTAAATATTTGATTTGTATTTCTATTTTATATATCTATATATCCATATAATCAGTGTCACATAAAAATTTCTTGGGCAAAAATGTGTTCACAAGCAGGAAAAGTTTAATAAATCCTGTATACCATTAAGTCACCTGGTCAGAATTTTTTTTAAGATAGAAAAATTGAGGCAGCTAGATAGTGCAATGGGAAGAGCACCAGCCCTAGAGCCAAAAGGACCTGAATTCAAATCTGGTCTCAGACACTTTTTTCTATGTGGTCCAGAACAAATCATTTAATCCCAATTGCCTCACCTCTCTGAAAAAGATAGAAAAATTTATGGCTTTCTTCTGAATTGGTAGCTGGACTTTGCTTTCTCTGTTGAATGACATCTTACATTTGCCACAAAAAGTAATTAATATACTATAGCTACATGTTTTTATTAGGAATAATAAAGAGAAAAGAAAAATTATAAGTATTTACTATAGGAAGCCTTCCATTCAAATATCTCCTAACTTCTCCCAACTATAATTCTTACTCTGTGGAATGCATTCCTTCATTTTTTACCTTGTACAATCCCTATCTTTCTGCAATGTATAACTAAAGCATTATTTTCTTTCTGAAGCTTTCCCTTTCATAGTACCTTGAAATCAACTACTGGTATTTGTTCTCTTTATATATATTCTACATTTTCATATACACATACATATATTCTTGTTAGATCAATTCTCCATTTAATGGTATATTAATGTGCCTGTCTTTAACTCTTCCAACACTGATTTCTTCTATCCTTTATCATTTTGGCCAATTTGCTGGGTGTGAAGTAAAACAACAGAGGTGTTCTGATTTGCATTTCTCTAAGTATTAGTAATGGGGAGCAAGCTTTCATATAACTATTTCATATAATTCTTTTGAGAACTCTTTGTTCATATTCTTTGACCATTTATCCTATAGAGAATGTCTCTTGGTCTTATGCATTTTTGTTAACTTCATTACATATCTTGGATATTAGAAATATTTAATGCAAAAATTCCCCTCCCATCAATGATTTTCCTCTCAGATGCACTGATTTTTAAGAGAAAAACTTTTCATTTCATGTGATTCAGATTATTTATTTATTTAATGATTACTTCTATGCCTTGTTTGGCTAAGAATTCCTTTAACTATAGCTACAAAAGGTACCTGAATTTCTTCTTTTTGAGTTTTTTTGTGGTATAACTTGTATATCAAGTTTTATTTAAGCTTTCTGTGATATATGCTGTGGAATGCTGATCTAAACTTCTACTTTCTGGCAAACTGCTTTTTAGTTTTTCCAGCAGTTCTTTTCAAACAAAGAAGTTTGTTCCCAGATTGTTTATATTCTCAGGTTCATTAAATATCTAGCTATTGCATTTTAATATTTATGATGCTTTATTATTTACTCTTCTCTCATTAACCATTATAAAATAATTTTTTGGTTTATCACTTTATATCACAATTTGATGCCTGGAAATATACTATTTTTTCATCTCTCCCTGGACTACATTAGGGAGCTGGTATTATTATCACACAATGAAGGTGAGGAGGAATTCAGGTAGGAAGCAAGGATAGGTATAGCCCAGTGGCTCCTCCTGTTGCACAATATAATTCCCTTTAGTCCAAGAAATGCTGATAGGAGGAAACAATCCATGAAGAGGGAGGCTAAGGGAACACCAGGAAGTGAGTTTATGTGAGAGGCAGTCAAAAAATAGAAGGCAAAAGATAGAAGTGAAAAACAGAACTGGAAACACTAAATTGAGTAGCTTTTAGGGGGCACTGAAAATATCAGCTCATATCCTGAGACCAGCAGAGGGCAAAGAACATTTGACCCCTTAGCAAATGTCCAGATCTCTTTATAGCAACATTGATGCTACATATAGTAACCACTACAGACACATAATTCCATTATCTGTCAGATAGCTGCTACACTTCTCATACAGGTGAACTCCACTAACTGTAGAGCATATATTTACATTGTAGTCAGAATTGAAGAGTTTTTGTGACCAAAATTATTGAATGGCAATATGATCCCTCCAACTCAGGAATGACATTAGAAGCAAGGCAATGTAATACTACTCTTGTATAAGGACCTATAGGCTAAAACTATTCTAATGGGACTGAAGATCAAAAATGATAGAGTTGTTATATCATGAAATTATACTCATTTGGGTATATTATTTCTCACCC
>JAJPUD010001823.1:300789-346036 GCA_023553655.1 Myrmecobius fasciatus
AAAAAAAAAAAAAAGAACTCTGAGAGAGGAAACAGGACATGACATATCAGTAGGAGTTACGACTAAAATCCTAAAAATATATATTGACCATATTTGCAAACCAAGACTCTAAACGCTACATTGAACAAGATCTAATCTTATCTAAAACAATAGCATATAATTTTATGTTTCTTTTTACTGTTCTGTTGTTATTTTATCATGATTGTTTGTGTTTTGGTAATTCAATTTTCTCCCTTTTCTTTTTGATCAATTTGTACTGATTTTGATCAGGTTGGTGGCTTTCTTAGTCTTAAAAAACAAACAAACAAACAAACAGGTTTTAACTTATTTCTATAGTTGAATGATTTCCACTTGATATATTCCTTCCTTAATTTTCAAGACTTTCATTTATGCTTACATGGGACTATTGTGTTTTTTAGCTTTCAAAAATCATAAACTTACATAGTTTATCAATCCTTTCTTTTCAGCTTGTTAATGCTTGTTTGCTGAAGTATGATTTTTTGGGAGGTCTGAAGACTGCTCTTTATTAGATTCCAGAATTTTTTGTATATTGTCTTATTGTACATTGTTTTTCACACAGCTATTATTTCTATAATTTATTCTTTGACCAAGTTATCATTCAGGACATCTTATTCAATCCCTATTTAAGTTTGCGTATTTTGTTTATATTAGTTGTGTTAATTACTGTTTTTATAGTATTATGATCTGTTAAGTATGTAATTAGTATTTACATTCTTTTCTATTTATAATTTTTCTGTACACTAACACATGGTTTAATTCTGTAGAGATAACTTGTAGGGACGAGAAATATGACATTATTTAAAGTTCCCATTCAGAATCACCTATAAATCTTCTAGTTCTAAATTCTACAAGTTTGCTCAGTTCTACATTTTTCTTCTTGATGTGTAAGATTCATCCAGTTCTATGAGAGGAACACTAAAGCTTCCTATGTAATAACAGCTATGTTCTGTTGTTTTTTCACTTCAGCTAACTTTTACCTTATTAATTTAGGTGTCATGTTATTTGACATGTATGTATATTATGTGTATACATATATACACACATGATAGTTGTTCATTCTGCTTCCTTTAAGCATAATGTAGTTTTCCTGTTTTCTTTCTTGATAGTGAAAATTTTAATTAAATTTTTTCCCCCTCTGTCCTTTTGGGAATCAAATGATATATAGTAGATTTAGTTTTAGCTTTTGATTTTTTATCCTATGTGAATTTTATTTTTATGGGCATTTCTTGTATATGGCAAATTACTGGGTTTTTTTTTTTATTCTTTTCAAGGCAGCTAGGTGGCAGAGTATATTCAGCACTGGGCCTGGAATATTCATGGGTTCAAATCCAGTCTCAGACACTTATTAGCTCTGTGACTGGTTAAGTCACTTTGCGTCACTTCCCATCTGTAAAATGTACTAGAGATGGAAATGGCAAACCACTCTAGTGTATTTGCCAAGGAAACCCCAAAATAGTTCACAGAGAGCCAGACAGACTAAAAAGACAACCACAATATATATCTTATCCCTTCCTCCACTGTCTTATTTTATTGGATTATTTAACTCAAGCTTTGATTATTAGGCTTTATATTTTCCTCCATTGTTTCTTTTGTATTGGTTTTTATGCCTTTCCTATTTTTAGTCAATAATTTATCTCTATGATTAGTTTCCCTCCCTGTCCTCCTGATAATTTGGGGGGTCTATAAATTCCCTCAAGTACTTCTCTGATTTTTCTCCTCCCCAACCTACTTTCATTTATATGTCTTATAAAAAGTTCTTTTAATTTACTTAATTTATTAATTTCTCTTTCTTTTTATATACATGTGTCATTATTTATCACCCCCCTCCTTTTGAGCTTTATCTTTTCCTTCTCAGTTTAAGTAAATAGTTCAAAATGTCTCCCATTTTCCTTTTACTTCTTATCTCAAGTGAACTTTGGGAAGTCACTTAATTTCTGTGAATCTGTCTCCTCAACTGTAAAATGAGAGGACTGCACTATAAGAATTCTTAGATCCGTTCTAGTTCTGGCTCCCTAGTTCTTTGAGCATGCAAGAAGCATTTTTTTGTTGTATGTTTTTAAGTTTTCCTTTCTTTTGTTCTAATTTCTCTTCTTTTTGACTCTCCTTTTTACTTTCTGATTCATGAACTATAGATTTACTTATCCCTTCTTTATTCTCTCTGTGTTTCTCATGAAGATAAGATCAGATTTGAGCCCTTCTATTTTATTTCCGTGTTATTATCTTTGTTTATTTGTTTTTACTTCATCTTTCCTATTTTCTACCCTGTTTGGCTGTTAGAAGTGTCAATTTATGAAGAAAGAAATGTTATTAGAAATAGTGTCATGTTGTGAGAATCACTCTGATTTTTAAGCCATGAGGCCTACTTCTGCCCTTTAAAGTTGTTTTTCTGTTGTGTCTGACTCTGTGATTCCATTTGGGGTTTTCTTCTTCTTCTTTTCTTAATTTATTAAAAAAAAAACAAAAGAAAAAAGAAAGACAGAAGATGAAAACAAAACTAAACAGAGCATTGCCACGTGCCCAGCAGAACATCAGGGAGGATTCAAAATATATAACAATAAATTTCCAGTTCAAGAGAGGATATATAATAGTAAAATAAATTATATTCACATGTCTATCTTTTCTTTGCTTTCTTGTATGTTGTTCTTTTGTTCTTTGCTGAGCACTTTTTTTACTTTATTCTTTTTTCTCCTTTTATCTCCCCCCCATCTCCCTCAAACTGACTATAGGTAAGTTCAGATATATTTAACAGATACACACACACACACAAACACACACACACACACACACACACACGCATTAACAGCCATCCAGAGACCCACACACATATACATATATCTATATTCACTCCTGTTCCTTGTTGTAGTGCTTGTATATATATATATATACATATACATATATGCATATGTATATATGTACAGTTTTCTTATTGCCTGATATATGTGTGCATATATATATATATATATATATTATATATATCTATATATATCTTCTTTCCTATTCCTGCTCTTTTACTTTAATTCTCTCCTTACCTTGCCTTGGTATTATTTAATGTCTCCCCATCCATGGATCCCTCCCTTGTCTTCTTCCCCCAATTTTTGCTTCCCCTTACCACTCTTCTCTCCCCCTTTATTTCTTCATAGATTTTGAAGGGTGCTATACCTTTCATGGTATATATTTGCAGTATTGCCTATTCAACCTGCTTCCAATGTGAGTAGGTTTTCAGAATTACAAGCCCTCCTCCCCTTTCTCTGGGTCTATTCTTCCTCTGCATCTCATTTATATATAAATCTTTCTTTTGAGCTACCCAGTTACTGATGTCAGTCTTAAATGTATAGTTCACATTTCCATGTAAAAAACATAAACATTTTTCCATGTTAAGTTGCTTGAAATCAATCTTAGATATTGGCTCATATATTAAATTTTCTATTGAGTTTGGGTTTGGTTGAAAGAAAGTCTTGAAAATCTTCAAATTCATTGAATATACCTTTTTATTCAATATTATGGATAATTTTGCTAGATATGCAATTTTTGGCCACAGGCCTAGTTCTTTTTTTTTTTTTTTTTTTTTTACTTTTTGCTGAGGCAATTGAGGCCAAATGACTGGCCCAGGATCACACAGCTAAAGAATGTTAAGTGTCTGAGACCAGATTTGAACTCAGCTCCTCCTGAGTCTAGCCTAGCCCAACACTCTGTCCAAACACCACCTTTCTGCTGCATCCTGCCTCTTACCCATCTGTGGTCACTCTTCCTTAGGCCATGGTGTCCCATCTCTGTCTCCTACTACACTGATTGATGATTACTGGGGTGCTGTCTAAGTAAGTAGTTTCCTGTTCAAGTTCCTTTTTAATGAAATACATGATAAGATCCCTGTTATTTACTATGGACATACTATGAGGTAAAGTTCTTTGGTGACACTGTTTCTTTTCCCCTTCTGGGGAAACCTATTCTAATCCCTCCCACTTTCTTTCCTAATTTCTTTTTCTAAAAGCATAATTTCTTATTTGAACCATTCTGGTTTCCTCAATTTATGGCAACCCTGTAGGATTCTCTATTTCATTGGTAACTTCAGTTCATTTGGCTACATTTAACAATATTTAATCAATGTGTTTCAGCTTCTTTGTAAGATTTTACTCATTCTTCACCTTTTTATGACTTTCTCTAATACTTTATTCATTAGGGAAAGCAAGGTAGTATAAGTGTCAGGCCTGGGTTCAGGAAGATCAGAGTTCTAATTCGACCTTGGACACTAACTGGTTGTGTGACCTTGAAAAAGTCCCCTTAACCTGTTTGCCTTAATCCACAAGAGAAGGCAATGGCAAACCAGTACAGTATCTTTGCCAAGAAAACCCTAAAATGGGTCACAAAGAGTAAGATAGTTCTGAAAAACAGCTAAACAATAGTAAATCTTTATTGGTTCATCTGCTTACAACCTAAGCAGATCTACATTTATTTTGCCTTTGTATCATAAACTTTTGGTGTTTTAACTTTTCTCTTATTCCTACAGCTACTCTTCTCTGGTCCTTCCTGATCATTTGGCTTTTCTCTACTTCCACTGTAACCAGGCCCCTTAGTCTGAGATGCAAGTTTTTCTCAGCTTCTTCACATTTGCATGTGTGGAAATCAGCTGGTTTAGCAGGATAAAGTCCAGGGGGAGAAGTCTGGACCCAGCTGGGAATTCACCCTCCTTTCGCACAGCTGCTGAGGCTCTTTTGCTTTTGTCCCGTGACTGTGTGTTGTGCTCTGTTTTTTCCACATTCTTTGCCCCCTCTTACAATCACCGTCCCTTACCAGGCTTCATGCATTTCATGCCAGCTGGAGTCAGGAGTGATTCTACTAGAATAGGGGAATGAACGGAAGTCCTTAGAGTTGGATCCTGAGTCATACTCCTATAAGATAATTATGTTCTCTGTATCAGGTGTGTAGAGTGGTTTGGGGATATTAAAGCTATGCTGGACCTTCTCCCTCATCCCTTTTTCTTAAACCTCTACAGAGATTTCTGTGTTCTGGTTTTGTGGATATACCGCTAATAACCCTATATTTGACAGAATTCCCTTTTTTTCTGAGGTCTTTGGGCTGTTGATTGCTGAAAGCACTATTTCAGCTTGCTGGTCATATGATCCAGCATTTTCAATGTCTTGGAGCTCTCATGTATCTTTTCAACAGTGATTCTTCAGGTTATATTTGAAAAATGGATATTTTGATGAATCTTTGACTTTTTCAAAGTAGATATTCCTTAAGTAGGCATGTATTATAACCCATCAATATGATATTCTTATCTGTATCTTTCCTTATATCCTCCATGAAATATTTACTCAATCCTCTGGAGGATCTCTTATTATTCCTTTAATATTTTATGGGCAGGAGAGCAACATTTAGGCTGTCCATCTGTCAGGCCCTTTTATATTTGCCACATTACATAGTCCACCTCCTTTTCAGCCATGTATGTTCCTGAAGATGTTTTTTATGTGACTTCTTTTGATGAAGCCATCATGATCAATATATTTGAAGCCATCAATTATCATACCTAAAGTGATGATTCTCAGATTTTTATGTAGCACTTATCTCTCTCCTAACTTCTACACCAACCATGTGTCTTTCCCTATAAATTTAATAATGCTAGTCTGACTTTATTATTCTACTACTCAATAAACTCCAGGGACTCCTTCACTTCCAGGATCAAATATAAAATCCTCTGGTATTCAGAGTTTTTCATAACCTATTCCCTTATTACTTTTCCACTCTTTTCCCACGTTACTCTCATGTACTCTCTGATTCAATAACACTGGCATCCTTATTCCTCAAACAAGACACACCATCTTTCCACTATGAGAATTTTCACTGCCTATCTCCCATGCTTGGAATAATATTCTTCTTGTTTTCTGCTGCCTGGTTTCTCTGGATTTGTTCAAGACCCAACAAAAATCCCACCTTCAATAGGAAATCTCTCCCAAATTCTCTTAAACCTTTACTAATCCTCCTTACTCATGGTGTTTTCTTATTGTTGCTTATTTCCAGTTTATCTTATCTGTGAATAGTTGTTTAAATATTATCTTCTTACACTGGCCTGTGAGCTCCTCTAGAACAGATTGTCTTGCCTTTTTTTTTTTTTTTTTTGATACCCTTCACATTTGGCACATAGTAATTGCTTGTTGAATTCACCTGACTTGTATCAGCTCATATAAGTCTCATTTTTCTGAGTTTCTCATACTCACTTTGCCTTAGTGCATAATAATTTTCCATTCCACTTATATATCACTTTTTCAGTCATTTTCTAATTGATATGCACCCCCCATTTTATTCTTTACTACCACAAAAGCAATAAAGATGTTATTTTCATTTTTTTAACATGTGAGGAAATTGGGACAAATAGGATTAAGCAATTTACCTAGTGTTACGTAGGTAGTAAGTGTCTGAACCCAGATTTGAACTCAGGAAGATGAGTTTTCTAGACTCTAGGTCTGAGTGGATAATTAAAACAAGTATATTATACTTCTGGTCAAAGGCAATATTTTTGATTTTTAACATATGATCCCAATTAATTGTATTAATGGTATGCTGAAAAATGCCAGCAGATTTGGTGGTAGGAAGTGGGTTTGAGTCTAGATACTCTGTTATGAATTTGGGGTGTTCATATTTGGACATTTGTTTCTGACTTGCACATTCCTGACAGTGCAGAATCAGAGGAAGGCTAAAATCATTTCTTTGCATAATTTTAAATTGCTGTAAAATAATGTTTAGAAATGTAATGCCCCTTCAAAAGATATGAACAGACAATTTTCAGACGAAGAAATTGAAACTATTTCCGGTCACATGAAAAGGTGCTCCAAGTCACTATTGATCAGAGAAATGCAAATTAAGACAACTCTGAGATACCACTACACACCTGTCAGATTGGCTAAAATGACAGGAAATGATAATGATAACTGTTGGAGGGGATGTGGGAAAACTGGTACACTGATACATTGTTGGTGGAACTGTGAACAGATCCAACCATTCTGGAGAGCAATTTGGAGCTATGCTCAAAAAGTTGTCAAACTGTGCATACCCTTTGACCCAGCAGTGTTTCTACTGGGCCTATATCCCAAAGAGATCTTAGAGGAGGGAAAGGGCCCCACATGTGCAAGAATGTTTGTGGCAGCCCTTTTTGTAGTGGCTAGAAACTGGAAACTGAAGGGATGCCCATCAATTGGAGAGTGGCTGAATAAATTATGGTATATGAATGTTATGGAATATTATTGCTCTGTAAGAAACGACCAGCAAAATGATTTCAGAGAGGCCTGGAGAGACTTGCATGAACTGATGCTGAGTGAAATCAGCAGAACCAGGAGAACATTATACACAGCAACAAGACTATACGATGATAATTTTGATGGACATGGTTCTCTTCAACAATGATGTGATTCAAACCAGTTGTGCTGCGATGAAGATAGTCATATACATCCAGAGAGAGGCCTGTGGGAACTGAGAGTGAACCACAACACAGCATTTTAATGCTTTCTGTGAATATTTTCATGCATTTTGTTTTCCTTCTTAGGTTGTTTTTTTCTTCTTCTCTTTCTAGATCTGATGTTTCTTGTGCAGTAAGATAACTGTATACATATGTATACATGTATTGTATTTGTCATATAATTTATCCTATCTAGCATGTATTAGATTACCTGTCATCTAGGGGTGGGGGTGGGGGAAGGAAAGGAAAAGCTTGGGGAAAAAAATGTTTTTTTACAAAGGTCAATGTTGAAAGATCACTCATATGTTTTGTAAATAAAAAGCTTTATTAAAAAAAAAAAAGAAATGTAATGCCCCTTACATACCGCTTCTAATCCTCCCTTTTTTACGAATGGAAAAGTGAGGTTTAGAGAGGTAAATGATTTATCCAAGATGGGAAGTAAATGAGCTGGAATTTCAACTCAGATCTACTGATCCTAAACTCAGAATTTATCCTATGTCCCCTGAGTCTTCCAAAGTTTCTTTCAGGCTCTCCTTTTGGAGAATCTCACTTATATGTTGTAAATCCTTTGTTGTGAATACTTGCTGCCTAATAAACTGTATTCAAATTGGATGTATGAATTTATCTACTTTGTAGTTTTTTACGTGGGATATTCTTAAAGCAGACTACAAGTGCCTCTTAATACCTGTCCATTTTTATCTTCCTCCATGATCTCATTCACTGTCTTCTGAGTATATCTTACTTTTTGTTTTACATTCTGGCTCATGCTTGATCATAACAACTCACATTTATATGGTGCTATAGGTTCTTTTCATAACCCAGCATCCAAACCTCAGTACAGCTCTGTGAGCTGGGAACTTGCAAGCATTATTACCCACATTACCCAACCTGAGGAAATGAGCCTCAGAGATATTAAGTGATTTACCTTAAGTCTCAGAACTATTAAAGGTAGAGCTGGATATGGAACCCAGGCTCCTTGAAATGGAATGAAGGTCTCCTTCATATTATACCATCTACTCTCCTTTACATCATTTCACTCCCACTTTCCTCCCTCATTCAATTCCTGTCTCCTTCAGGAATTTAAAACTTCCTAGAACCCATCTCCAAAATCTCATACGACTTTTTTTGTTTTACTTGTGAACTCCTTGAGAGTAGGGACTATATTATGTTTCTTTGTATATTCTCTAATATGCAAGACCATAAATGTTCCATAAATACTTGTTGGATTTGATGTTCTTTTGAGAGGTACAGTTTCATTTTAAAGAGAGTCTTTTTTAAATTCTTTTTTGAAAGGGTCATGGACAGTTGGTCATTGACAGAAAGAAGGAAGCCATCAGAGCCTAGGAGTTCTAACATCTCCAGGCTCCATATATATGCAAATCTCTTAACAAATTTCAAACAATGTAACAGTAACACAGCCCAGTTTCCCAGGGTAGGGGAAGCACAGAAGACCATTGTTCAAGTTTAGCAGGGGGTATGACCTAATCCCTGTTTCCTTCTGTCCCCAAGTCCGAGCTCTTTCCTCTTGCCTCAGTGCTTAAGTCCTCATCAACTATATAGGATAAAGTCTCTTAGTAGTTGAATGTCCACCATTCCCAATTCAGGTTATGAAACTTCTCTCTCTCTCTCTCTCTCTCTGTTTCTCTCTTTGTATGTGTGTGTGTGTGAAAAAGGAATACGGAGTTAGAGAATTAGAAGAAAGGAGGGATTTGAGGGCTAAAAAACAAGCAGAAATAATGAATAGGGAAAGAGAAAGTTTTTTTTTTAAACAAAATTCATGTAGAGATTTAAAAAATCATGAATCTCAAGGTTTTAGAATATATAAGATCGTTTTCAGTACAAACAAACACAATAAAGGCTAAGATTAAAGGGAAAACTTTTTCCTCAAATTTCTTTTATAAAGATCACATTTTAAACTATGTAGGGAAGTGATTCAAATTTCAGAACAAGAGTCATTCCCCAATTGCTAAATGGTGTAAGGGTATGAACAAGTGGCTTTTTTAAGGGAATAAACACAGGTTATTTATACCAATATTTTTTAAAAGCTCAAAATCATTACTAATTAGAGAAATGCAAATGTAAGCAATGCTAAGATTCTATCTCACACCCATCCTCAATTGGAAAGATGACAAAAAAGGAAAATAATAAATATTGGAAGAGCTATGGGGAAACAAACATATTGATATGCTATTGGTGAGCCTGTGAATGGATCTCATAATTTCTTTTTAATTTTAATAGTATTTTATTTTTTCCAATTACTTATAGAGACAATTTTTCAGCATTCATTTAAAAAATTTTTTGAGTTCCAAATTTTCTCTCCCTTTGTCCCCCTTCTTTCAAAGGGTAAGAATTTTAAAATATGTTACATATATGCAATATTAAAAACATATTTTCACATTAGTCATATTGTGAAAAAAGAAATTGATCTAATCATTGTGGAAAGTAATTGGGAATTATATACAAAAAAGTTACTAAACAGTATATCTTTTTTGACCCAACTATACCACTATTAGAACTAAACCCAAGAAATAAATAATTTATAGCAAATATTTTTTGTGGTGATTAAAAAGTAAAACCCCAAACCAAACTAAATAGCTGTATAAATTGTGATAAATGATGTGATGGAGTACTATTGTATCAAAAGAAATGAGGAAATACATGATTTCAAAGAGATACAAAAGGATTCATATGAGCTGAAGCAGAGTGAAGTAAGCAGAATCAGAACAATTTATATCATGATATCGGTATTATAAAAATAAATAGTGATAAGTGTGTAAATATGTATACATATATTCGATTTGTCAAGTATTTTAACATAATTAACATGTAGTGGATTTTCTGCCATCTAGGGGAAGTCCCCCATCTTGGGGACTACAGGGGAAAAATTTGTAACGGAAAGCTTTGTAAGGGTCAGTGTTGAAGAATTATCCATACATATGTTTTGCAAATAAAAAGCTTTAATAAAGAAAAAAAATAAAAATTAAAAAAAATAAATAATTTTGAAGACTTTTATAAATTGATAATGAATTAAATGAGCAGAACCAGGAAAACAAATTATATGTTATCAATACTGAAAAAGTGAACAACTTTGAAAGTTGTAATGGCTATGATCAATACACTATGATTCCAAAGAGCTGATGATGAAACATGCTATTTTCCACCTTCTGATAGAGTAGCAATAATTTTTGGGTGCAAAAACAGATGAGAGACTTTGTCTTGCTTGACTCCACATATTTTTTGTAAGTAATTTATTTTCAATTCTCTTTGTTTTTGACTAAGTGGGAAGGGGCAGGTTTATTGCATTGTTCAAGTTCTATATAGTTTTTCTGTCCTTATATAAATTGTTCTCCGATACTGTTCCCTTCACTCTCTGTCACGTCATACTACTCAGGATTCTCAGAAATCATCTCTTTATAATTTTATACAGAATAATAATATTCTATTACTTTCACACACCACAATTTATTCAATCATTTTCTAATTATCTAAAAGAAAATCTAAGGCCCCTTATCCTATTGGCTGCTGAGTGTTTATTTTTCTCTCTCTCCTCATTTTAATAATCTATTATTTCCTTACCAGGAAGTTTATTTTGCTCGTGACCATTCTCTTTCTAAGCTTATTCTCTCTCTTGACATCCAGCTCCTCCTAACTTGTTTCCTTGTTGAGCTTGATATACATCAATGCATATGTCTTGCACATCAATGTAAACACAAAATGTGTCTTTACATGTTCAATCCTCCTTTGTCTATGTAAGATAAGAGTTAGGGGTCATCTGATAGTCCTCTCACACTTCAAATCTAATTTTAGCCAATTATGATATAACTTAAGGCCAGTCACTTTACCTCTTTTTACTTTAGTAATAGCACCTGCCTCTCAGGGGTGTTGTGATAATCAAATGTGATATTTATAAAGTACTTAGCAAAGTGCTTGGCACATAAATGCTTAATAAATATTTGTTCCCTTCCCTTTTTTATTTTAAATAAGATATTAACAAGTCTTGTATGATCTCAGTCTTAATTTTTCAGTATTTGAACAGCTTTCTTCTCGATACTCAAAGTATTTTTTCTTTGAAAATGGCAACTACGGTTTATCTCTCAGACCTGTGGAGATGGAATAAATTTATGTCCAAAGAAGATCTGGAACTCCTAGTTGGGCACCAGATGGATGATTTTGATTATATTAAGTCGAAAAGTTTCTGTACAAATAAAACAAATGTGGACAGGATTAGGAGGGAAGCATCAAATTGGGAAATCATCTTTACATTTGATGGTTCTGATAAAGGCCTCATTTCTAAAATATATAGAGAATTGTCTCATATATATAAGAATTCAAGCCACTCTTCAATAGATAAGTGGTCAAGGGATATGAACAGACAATTTTCAGATGATGAAATTAAAACCATGTCTACTCATATGAAAAGTTGCTCCAAATCACTATTGATCAGAGAAATGCAAATTAAGACAACTCTGAGGTACCACTACACACCTGTCAGATTGGCTAAAATGACAGGAAAAGATAACGATGAATGTTGGAGGGGATGTGGGAGGGCTGGGACACTAATACATTGTTGGTGGAATTGTGAACGAACGGATCCAACCATTCTGGAGAGCAATTTGGAGCTATGCTCAAAAAGTTGTCAAACTGTGTATACCCTTTGACCCAGCAGTGTTTCTACTGGGCCTATATCCCAAAGAGATCTTAGAGGAGGGAAAGGGACCCACATGTGCAAGAATGTTTGTGGCAGCCCTTTTTGTAGTGGCTAGAAACTGGAAACTGAATGGATGCCCATCAATTGGAGAGTGGCTGAATAAATTATGGTACATGAATGTTATGGAATATTATTGTTCTGTAAGAAACGACCAGCAGGACAATTTCAGAGAGGCCTAGAGGGACTTGCATGAACTGATGCTGAGTGAAGCGAGCAGAACCAGGAGATCATCATACACAGCAACAACAGTATTACATGATGATCAATTCTGATGGACATGGCTCTCTGCAACAAAGAATTGTCTCAAACCAGTTCCAATTGTTCACTGAAGAAAACCACATACACCCTGAGAGAGGGATATGAAATATGGACCACAACGTAGCATTTTCATGATCTATATTGACATTTGCTTGCATTATGTTGCCTTTCTCTGATTTTCTTTTTTTTCTTGTAGATAGGATTTTTCTTGCATAACTTGTCAAGCATTTCAACATTATTAACATGTAGTGGACTTCCTGCCATCTAGGGGAGGGGAGGGGACTGGGGGTAAAATTTGTATTGGAAAGCTTTGTAAAGATCAATGCTGGGGAACTACCCATACATATGTTATACAATTAAAAAGCTTTAATAAAAAAAAAAAAGAAAATGGCAACTATGGATTTTAGCTATGATATTCTAGCCTTTCTGGGTTCCTTTTAGGTGATAGATTCTTCTGAAAGTGACTAGCTTTAATATATCTGGAGAATTTTCATTTATTTCTTGAAATACTGTCAAAACTTTTAAAAAATTATTTTCAGGGAGTCCAATAATTCTTAAATTATATACTTCCTTGACCTTTTCAAAGATCAGTTATTTTTATATCAAGTGTTACATTTTCTTCCATATCTTCAACCTCTTGATTTTGATATACTATTTCTTCCTATTTTATGGAATCACTGATTTCAATTTGGTCTGTTCAGGGAATGCATTTCTTAGGCAAGGTTTAGCATTTTTTTCTTCTAAGCTACTTATTGTTCCTTTTTTCCCCTCCAAAACTTTCAATTTTTATCTCTTCTTCTTATATCTGGGTATCAGTGAAGTCGTTGTGGAAAATATAGCCAAGTCAAAAAAAAAAAAAATCTGGAGCTTTTTCAGAGGAACCCTCCCCTCTTGCTGCCTCTTGCTGTATTAGCACCACACATGTCCCAATTCTGGTCATACTGGGAGATTATCGTATACCGATAGTTACCTTGGTAGAAGGGCCTCTTTTTCTATTGGTTCAGGTTGACTTTTTATGCAGTTCTGGGATAGAAGAAGCCACTTGTAATTTCTCATTGGGTTTCTTGATTATTAAACTTGGCATGAATTTCAGGATTTTGATGAAACAGGTACATGTGTTTGAGCTAGATGGTTTGGCCCCAACTTAAGCAACCATCTTGATATTAAGAGTTCATGGCACTTTTTCAAAGCAAATATTGGTAGTAATCTATATGAGACTACTTATATAATCACATGTGACTTTGAGTAATACAATCACATTGTGTTTTGACTAATTATCAACTTGAATTCTTCTGAAGTTAAGGTATGCAATGAATTGTGTAATTCATTGTTTTAGATATAAAAAGGAAGATTTTCTGAGCAAGTTTGGATGAAAAAGTGCTAAAATTTTAATAGTAGAATCTGATAGGTATATTGTAAGTTATGTAGTAAATAGGTTATGTGATATACTGGAAAGTACACTGAACTTTGAATAAAAATAGCTTCAATTCCTCCCTCTGACACTTCCTAGCTATGTGACCACAAGCAAGTCTTTAAAACTCTCTCAAGCACCAGTTTTCTCACCTGTAAAATAGGAACAATAATCCGCCCACTAGTTGTCTAACTGGGTTATTGTTAGGAAAGCACTTTGTAAATTTTAAAGCCTTATATAAACATTAGCTACTACTTCTCAGGAGCCTACAAATGGATTATCTGTAGCAGCTTGGAAACTTTTCTCCTAGTTCTACCTGATTCCTAGGTCAAGGACAGTAGAAATGAGCTAAATTAAAAAAACAAAGTGTGCTTCCAATAAAGGGGCTGACCTACCATCTCAAAGGATACTTTAGATGGAAAGAGAAATTATTTTATTTTACTTTTTTATTAAAACTTTTTATTTGAAAAACATATCTATGGGTAATTCTTCAACATTAACTGTTACAAAGCTTTCTGTTACAAATTTTTCCCCCCTACTCCCCACCCCTCCCCTAGATGGCAGGATATCCACTACATAATAATTATGTTAAAATATTTGATAAATAGAATATATGTATACATATTTCCACACATCATTTTTGTGCAAGAAAAATCGTATCTATAAGAAAAAAAATCAGAGAAAGGAAACACAATGCAAGCAAACATCAATAGAGATCATGAAAATATTATGTTGTGGTAAGAGAATTATTTTAAAATAATCTGTGATCCTTCTCCTCCTTATTAGCACAAATAATCAGTAACAAAATTATTTCATACCATGCTATTTTCTGACTGTAAATGACATCCTTGAAGGGAATTCTTATCTTCCTTTAAAAACCATTAACTCAGAGACCATCCCTTCCTTAAAAGCTTTTCTTGACTCCCCCCCCCCATCTAGAAGTAATCCCTCCCTTTTCAAATTTCTCAGGTTATTCTGTTTCAACTCTCCTATATATCTACTAAAATTATTACTTGTATTAGAGTTATGAGTGTACTTATCTTACTTGTCTCTACCCCAAAGATGATAAATTTTTCAAGGGAACGTCTGTCATTTATCTCCAATGTTCAGCACAGTGCTTTGCATGTAGTAGATATTTCATAACAATTTCTTGAAGGGATTGGCAGAAAAGGTATCAAGTGTGAGTATAATTGGAAAGGAAGTGGGCCAGCCATAGACCCAGAATGATGGATAACAGACCAGATGCTCCAATGTGTACCCTAAGACATTGAAATAACAAAATGAGAGGGTGTTCTCCAGTACACTAGACAGATTCTTCTATAGTGCATTTATGCAAAGACAATGATAAAAATTGTACAGATCAGAAAATATGTAGGGGTTGTAATTTGTACTAAGTAGAAATAATATTTATTATACTGATAAAGTCCTGAGTCTGTCATCATACCTAAGATAAATTAAAATGAATATTAAAAAGTCATTGGGAATTAGATTATAAAGAAGTCCATTTTCTTCCTCCTATGCAAGGAAATGACATTCTTTTTCTTTTATTGACAAATGACCCAGACTCAGAAAGTATATGTTTTTGAGGCAGTAGAAACCTAATGAGAATGGAATCACCAGCGTAAGCAGGGGAGAAACACCACAGAGAAACCAAAATAAGGTCCACTGAATCTTTATTCATGTTGTTACATTGTTGGACAAATTGCATGAGTCTAATGCCAATGAGGGCTTGACTGAATGGATGCAATTATTACTAACACACTTCCTATTTGAGGCAACTGCTCTTTTCAGTGACATTAATGCAATAGGAACCTCAAACAAGTCTTTGTTTGGGATGTTTTCCTTTCAAGTTTACATGGAGACTTCTCAGTAGATCATTACAACCAGCTTTAAGATATAAAGCATTATCCATTGTCTTAGAATATGCTGTTTCCTCTAATGCCTTCATGCAACAAGAAACAAAAATGGATTGATGGATTGTACATTTTTCCCAGGTTAAATGAAGCAACAATTATATAAATTTACACTTTTTTAAGAGTTAAGAAATATTATTTGTGATATTGGTTCTGAATAAAGAAGCCTTCAATACACAATGCAATGAAGTGAATTCCAAAATGAAGATGATGCTTCCATTCTGCTTACATAAAAATACATTTCTCACTTTGGATGTGGAGGCCCCTGTCTTCTTTCCTAGAACTTCCTCAGTTGTGCTGTCAACAACTGTTGGAGGGTATAAGGGAGAGAGGGATGTTCACTGGAGACACAACCCAATTTCTTCATGCTGGACTTCATGGACTTCAATCATGCTGGACTTCAATGGACTCTCATTCCGATTTAGGTCTCTCTTTACATTCTTCGATACCTAGAAATACAGGCAAAAAGGTTTTTTTTTTTTTTTTTTGAGTATTCAGATAAAATAAGTGTTTGGAATAAGTATCAGGAAGCAATTTGCTATGGAGAAAAGGACACTGGCTTAAGATCCAGAGAACTTGAATTTAGGTCTTGGTTTTTGCCATTACTACCTGTATGACCCTGGACAAGTCATGTGGAACTCGGAGCCTTAGTCTCTGTATCTGCCAAAGGAGGACATTGAAAATCGGAAAGTATTGCCTCAATGTGAACTATTATTATCTCTTTAATTCCTTTTCTTCATTTTTCTCTATGCAAGGAAGGAAAAGAAAGCCATCTGCCATGCTGATGTCAGTAGTTCTCCCAAAATTAACTTGGTGACCTCACTCCCCACCCTTTTCTTGAATCAGGCAGGGTTCTGCATCTCATGGCACACCTTGACTCCTACTGCTTCAGGGAGGGGGAACCTCAAGCTGAAGCTTGAGCAATGAGGTGTTTGCAGAAATGTAAAACAGATTGCCTTGTAGCAATGGGAGAAATATCCCATGTGTTGCAGAAGAGACATCTTCTTGGCTCTATTTTATTGTCCTTACTCTGGAAAAGTCTTTGGACTTTAAAAGAAATTCCAAATATTGCTTTCTTTTTTTCCTCAGAAAAGCCATGGCTTCCCTAAATTGCTTCTTTCCTAACACAATACAGGTAGAATTAGTAGTTTTCCTCTGGGGGGGTGGGGAGTGGGAGACACTTGTCTGGGACTCTTAAGCCTCAGCACCTGTTATCGGTGTTGAAAGGAGTTTGAATTGGGAAATAGGTTTAATTTTCCTGGCCATAAAAATGTTCAAATCATTCACATGCTTGTTCTTGAGCAATGAATTATTGTTACAATCTGGTAAATGCTGCCTAATTGGCCTTTCCTTTCCTCCTGGGTCCTCTGGTGTCAAACATCTCACGGACTGTTTAAAAAAACAACAAAACAACCAAAAACCAAAAATAAAAGCAAAACCCCAGAAAGCTTTCTTTTGAAGATTTCTGAGATAGCTGTGTAGGGAAGTTCCTAATAGATCACAGACTTCGAACTGGAAAGAACCTTGGAGGAAATCTAGTCAAACCCCCTGAAAACTGAGATTCCTTAGGTGTGAAGTGACGGGGTCTAGGTCTTATAAGTACAAATGGCAGATCTAAGAATGAACTCCAAATTCAACACTCCCATTTCAGTCAGGATTTGAACGCAGCTCTTCTGATTCACAATCTAATATTCCTTCTCTTGTCAGCAGTGCCTGGGTGGGTAGATGGTGATAGTGGAGGTGGCCAGAAAGGAGATATTAAATAATACACATGATGGCCAAAAGCCAAAGCTGGGATGGTTGAGGAACTAAATTCCCCTTTAAGATGGGACATAAAGATAGGGTTTAAATCACAAAGCACATCAAGAATGTCATATCCTTGCCATTCTCCTCCCCATAAAGATAGGTATATCAGCACTGAAATGGGTGTGAGAGGAAGGAAATTCTTGTACTTTCATTGATTTTTTTGTACTGCTAAGGCCCTGCTGATAGCTAACTCTTCACACCTATGCCAGAGGGCTTATTTGAAAGCATATCAAGTAGAACATCCAGATGGAAGAGTGAGGATCTTCATGTAAGATCCCATTTTGAGGTGAAAAATTCTCTAGATGTTGCCAGAACTTTAAATATAGTGATGGGTGTGCCCAATTCATGAGGTAGCCATAGGCAGAAGTTGGAAAAAAACACAAACAAAGATTGAACTCCAGATCAGCACCCTAGACTCAGGGGATTGCTCCCAAGCCAGCCTTGCATTCCATTCTTCTTTTGGGACCCTTTCCAGGAGCTAACTGAAGCAGTATTCTTTCTTTTTTCTTTCTTTTTTTTTTTTTAAAAGGCTCTTTCCTCCAAAGTATTCAATTGCAGATGGAGTTATTTGGCACTAATGTTGGAATCTTCAAAACTTGGGGAGGAGGGCAGAAGGTGTTTCACTGACCCAAAGAAAGGGCAAACTCTTCCCCACCTATTATGGTTTGGCAGCTTAGGATGGAGGGGAGAAAAAAATAGGCAACTACAAACCTTTTTTTTTTTTTTTAAATTTGAGAAATAGAGAAATAGTGATGCTTCCATACCATGGGCAGAAAATATCCTGCCATAAAACGCTGGAATGAATCCCTCTATCATGTATGAAGGGGAAGAGAAGGAGGCAGGAAGCAAGTCATTCACCCCTTTACTCTCTGCAAAGACTTCTACTTGGCTGCCACATTTCTGTATTTTTTGGGAGATATAAATCTTGTTCGGGGCAGAGCTGGGAGTATGAAAGAGGTGGATATGGGGAAAACTAGAGGGAGTATTCTGCTGTGACATGCCTGATTCTACATGCCTGATGCCCGTGGGGCCTTCTTCCCTGTTCCACCAGACCCAGGTTTCTGGAACACTGATTTTTCTGTACAGAGCAAGTCTTACCTTACATGAAAATCTAACCACCTTGGAGAGTCTCTATGGATGGAAGGGAGGGTTTATTCAACCTCAAGTGTAGATGAACTTAGGTTAAAGCATGCATACACATGCACATCCACAGCCATACATGCATACTCACAAACACAAAACTCAACAAAGTCATCTCAGGTTGGGTTTTTAATCAAATTTTTAAAATGCTATTTTTAGCGTCCACTTATTAAGTACATCTTGTTCATGTTTCATGTTGGATTGGTCTGTTTTTCTGGTTTAATTATGTCCCAAGTTTTCAGGAAAAATCAAACCAAATCAAACCCAAAACAGGAATTCTGCTGAGATGTTGATGGTGTGATGGAAAAAGTAATGGACTGGGAGTTGAGTCATTTGGATCTGAAATTTATTCCCTCCTTTATAAATAACCTGAGGTTAGACTAGAGGCTGGATCTGGTGTCAGAGGAGCTGGGTTCCAATCCCAGCTCCGATTGTGACCTTAGACAACCTTGAGATATCCTTCAAGGAGACTTCACTATCCTATCAGAAACACAAGGGTTACCAAAATAAGATTGCTGGGGTGCTGTCACTGAAAGGTCAGCTTTGGTGGCAGTCATATTGACAACATTTAAATGTGATAATGGCTATCATGGGACAGGCTCCTTTTGTTTCTAATTATAACATGCATCCCAACTTGGCAAAACATATGCTCTTAAATCAAGCTGTCCAAAGGATGGGGAGAATGATGTAAAAATTGGAAGATTCCAATCTCAGAATCAGTTGTATTCCTTTAAGTAAAATGAAAGGATAGAAATGAATTATCCCCAAAGGGCCCTTCTAACTCTAAATTTCTAATTGTAAAATAAATTCCATGACTTCTTCAAAGATTATATAACTTTGGGGTAGCTAGGTGGCGCAGTGGTTAGAGCACCAGCCCTGAAGTCAGGAGGACCTGAGTTCAAATCTGGTCTCAGACACTTCCTAGCTGTGTGACCCTGGGCAAGTCACTTAACCCCAATTGCCTCAGTAAAAAAAAAAAAAGCAAAAAAAAAAAAAAAAGATTATATAACTTTGCAATTTGACCTTGAAGTAGAGATAAGGCTGTATTGATGAATGTTTAACAACTGATTCTCCAAAGAAAACAAAACAATAAAACAGTATGCATGACACATTTTTAAATTTAATCTGTATCATTAACATTTTCTCCATCACTCTCTTAAATCCAGACAATCATCATCATCATCATCAACAACAACAACAACCCCTTATTTGTAACATTTGCTGATTTCTGAGGCATAACTATTCAAACTAAAAATTTAACAACTGGTTCCCCAGTTTAAATTGGATCATACCCTTAAATGAAGCTAAATGGCTAGAAGCATCAAGTAAAAGAGTATCAAAAGGTTTGTAGATAGCCTCTGAATAATATAAAGTTGATTTGATTGCCTTAAATCTAAATACTGCCTTTTTCGTAAGAAGCTTTAAACACATGTATTTTCATTCCATTCTCAAAACATCCTGTAAGGTAAATGAGGGATTTTTAGTTCCATTTTTCAGAAGGAATAACTCTCAAATCATTTACCTTAAGGCACACAATTAGTATCAGTGTAGTATAGCAAAAAGAATGCTAGCTTTGGTCAGAGGACTGGGTTTATACCTTACTTCTCTTAATGACTATGTATCACCTTGGGCAAGTAATGTAACCATTCTAGGCTTCTGATCCTTCATTCCTAAAATGAAGGGGATAGATTAGAAGATCTATTAAATCTTTTCTTATTCTAAATCTATTATCCTGGTTTGGATTTTTTTTAAAGTTCTGGTCCTATGACCAGGTTCCACATCATAGACTCGTTAGCTCAATTGTGTGGTGTCTAATAGACTATTTAGTAGCAAGACTAAACAGACCTAGGGAAAGAGAAATTTGCAAAGATTCCTGTGCTATATAATCCTGGCTTCCACCTTTATGGATACAACTCTAGGATCCAGGGTCCACTTGCAGTATCCCACCACTAAGGTACGATTTACCTTAGGTCTTCCTGAGCTTCTTCCTGGACAAAGGCCAGAGGTCTTAAGGGTTTAGTATTTTAATTAAAACAACAACAGAAACCACCCACCACCAAGCAAGCCCAAATCAGATTTGAAAATAAATCTTGCTGTTGGATGTACATTCGATGTGGACTGAAACTGGCGAGGATCTGTGCTGCCGCTTTTTCCATCTTCCAATTTTTACATCTTTCTATAGAGCCTTTGGATAAACTGGGCAGCTTGGCTAAGAGTATATGCCTTGCCAACTCGGGAAGCATGCTATAAATAGAAACAAAAGGCACATCAAATCTCAGATTACTAACAGCCTTTAGTGAATATAGGATTGGCCCTTGATGGTCCTCATAAAATTTAAAAGTTAGATAGGAATGACTGCCATGAAAGCCAATATTTCAGTTAGAGCCCCCAAGGAACTTTGTGGTTTTGTGTCTCGTGTTTCTGGTAGGACAAGGATGCCTCATTGAAGATATTCTCAGCTAAATACATGGTTCTGTAAAGACTATATTTATTAGGGTTTAGGTCTTAAGTGGAATGGATTTGTTGGAGTAAATAACCATTTTGTTTAGGGTTGACATTATTGCCATTAAAAAAAATAAGAATTCAAAGGATATATCAAACAGCCTTTCCCTATAATACTTCACATTCTGCTAATAACATCCCTGTCTATAGGCTGAAGCTTCTCTGCTGCTAGTTTTTTAATGGCTAATACCTGGTAACATCAAGTGAGTAGTAAACCTTTCAGGCAACTTCCAGCAGCTCTAAAATTAGGGTTGGTTGCGTGAAAATGAAACACTATTCATGGGCAATTGCAAGGACTTTGGAAGACATTTAATTCACTTGAGGATTTATTTTATCTTATTTGTTAAGATAAAGGAAGAAATAATCTGCAGTGAAATTCTACTTTGGCCACATTATTCTTTCAGAAAGCAAGTTCTGTTGATTAATGCTCCCCTGAACAATACTTACTCCTTTGAGTATCCCAGATGTAGTTGTTCAGAACTTCTCCCAACAGGTACAAAAGGTTCATTAAGACAGTCGCAATCCCAAAGAAGGCTATTTTGGCTCCTGGGCCAATGTGTTCCAAGAGAGGGTACACCCAAATCCCTGTTACATGATGCACCCAACACACCCTGAAATGGAATCAGAAAGAAGAAAAATCCAGTAATTGCTATCATGGCAGTTTTTTTTTTTCTTTTCTATTTTCCTTTTCCTTTTGTTTTTGCTCTTATTTTTTTAAATATTATTATTTATCTGTTTTTAACATTCTTTTCTTTTTAAATTTTGAGTTCTAAATTCTCTCCCTCCCTCTCACCCTTCCCCCACCCTCTAAGAAGGCAAGCAAAATTATATCTATTATACATGTGAAATCATACAAAACATTTTCATGGCAGTTTCAAAGCTGATTTTGTCTCCATTGGGTACCGCTTAACCCCATTCTCTCCCCAGGCTGCAAATCTCAAACTAAGTTGGCTTCTGCTGCCCAGGAGCAACTCCAAACACTTTTGGACTTAATGGAATTATTATATTTTTGTTATTATAGAGGCTACTTAATTTGGTCTTTACACATTAAAACAACACAGGCACCAGCCAAGTACATTCTATTCATCTGTGGTTGAGATAAAACCCTTGGCTTCTGTGACAGTTCTCTTGAAGAGAGGCTTTTTAAATTTACACCAGTTCATGATTCTGAAGAGGCTTAACTTGCAAATTTTTGTTTGTTTGTTTGGGGGTATGAATAGGGACAATCACTGAAACCTGTGACTCCATTGACATAGGGAACTCCTAGGGAGAAAAATTACCTGCACCCTACACAAGCTAATTTTTCTATCACTTTGATTTGTACCATGAGAGAGAAAAAAGGCTTGAGCAGTGTCACTGAAGAAATCTGTGACAGAACTAGGACTTGACCCCCAGGTCTTCCTGACTGAAAAGGTCAGTTTTCTATGGATTATGCCCTAGTTCCTTCCTTATTAACAAATGTAGAACTAACTTACCCCAGTCATCCTCATGAGGTTGAGAGAGTGTCAGTGGCAAAGGACGCAAGTTCAAATTTCAATCCTGTCATTTTCCATCTGTATGTCTTGGGCCAATTACTTAATTTCTCTGAACCTCATTGACCTTACTTGCAAAATAAAAGATGAATTCTAAGATCCCTTTATGATTCTGAATACAAGATCTTATGAGTACCAGTTTGCTTTGCAGAGGGTTTGTTTCAGTCTATATGTAATTGCTTTGTCTCAATCCACTTGATTCCAAATTACCCATTTGAGATAATAATTTTTAAGATTAAGGGATTTAGTCCTAAAAGAGACCTCAGAGCTTTCTAGTTCAACCCATTAATCTTATGAATGAGGCCACAGTAGGGACTCTCTCACTCTTCAACTTTTCTTAGAGATTCTCCTTAGTTCTAGCTATGCTTTATCTTGCATTATATTTATTTGTTTATCATATCCTTGGGTGTGTATTTATATATAAACATGTAAAGATACATATATACACACACATATATGTATACACATATACACTTAAATATTCTTGAATTGAATTAAACAGTACAAGGTCACACAAGCTAGTAAATAGCAGGACAAAGATTTGAATTGAGATTTTCTGACTCAAGATCAGTGTTTTTTTTTTTTGCTAAATCATATTATGCCTTTAAGCTATTTTGGTTTAGCAGGTTCATAATAGCAATAAGTTTTCCTGTTTTCTAATATTTAATTAGACAGTTTGATATATTAGTAAGTTTTAGATTGCTATTTTAATATCTGATAGTAGCTATTTCCAAATTAGGTTTGCTCTATTTGCTTAGGGTATTCATTTTCTCTTTATGTCTTTGTAAGATATTCTTCTTACCTCTGTCTTGTGGACACCCCGGCTTCATTCAAGTACCACTTCCTAGAATAAACCTTTTCTGAAGTGTTTCCTGGCATCTATTCATCTGTGTATATCGCACAGAAGAATGTAAACTACTTTAAGGCAGAGGTCATTTTATATTTATATCCCTAGTATTTAGCACAATGCCTACCTTATAATTGATGGCAAATAAGTAATTAAGTTAAAGTGTTAACTATTGTCAAATTTCATTTACATTTTGAAAGATAAGAATTACTCCTCTAGTTACTGATTCCAATATTATTTTGTCTACTGGTAAAATTCACATCAGCCAAGGAAAAACATTCTTTAATTAAATCCTCTATGGTATATCACCTTCTCAGAATAATTAAAAAAACCCAATACATAGGATTACTAATTACTGAATACTTAGAAAACTAATCATTTGGATAAAAATATGCAATTTTTTACCCTATCCAAGTTTGCTGATCCTCTGAAATAGATCTAAGGACTTGAGATTAGTAACTCCTTAAGGTTCTTTCCAGATCTAAGCCAGGATCCCATGATCTTAATCTATCTGGATAAGTTGGCACAATCTATCCTGCCTGTGTGCCAGAGGGCACTGTGATACAAAATTAATGAGTTCTGGAGTGGGCGCCGTTCTGCATCAATAGAATGCCATGATTTGGAAGGCCTGTTTGCCCTTTGTTTTACTGATACCTATGGAACACAATCTGTAATTACAAATAAAAGATATAAAGAATACTGAAGGCATACCAGGGGAACCTCTCCTTCCTCCCTTAAAGGCTGGAGAAATCCTGCTAGGGAAGCTTGATCTAATTTGCTATAGCATGCAAACACAGCAGAAAGATCTGGACAAATGGGAGGTGGGCACTAGAGGAGGCTTGATAGGCTAAGCTATCCCTTGCATGCTTTTGACCACAGCTTTAACTTAGATTACACAAGCAAGCCATTAGTATTCACAAATGCCATATCCTGATTCCACTGTATTGCAGCAGAGCTTTATCTATGTAAATTTATAGCTAAACTAATGCAATTAGCTGGGCAGCTGTCAAATAGCTTGTTAATTTCTTGATGAATAATACAAAGATTTAAGGCTTTTCACATTTGAATTGTTTTACTAATTAGCTTATGTACATTAAAGTCTCACTGGCTATAGAAGTTCCTGAGTTTGTAGGTCTGGGTGTAATAAAACCCGCAGTTGCTAATTAGTTCTCACATTGATAATTACTCTTCTTCCTCTAACTTTCCCTATACAGTGATCCTCTCTTTTATAACTTTTAGTAATGATGATTTGCTCAGAAGTTAAATGACATAGCTTCTAGCAAAATATTGGACCAACTGAAAAAGTCAAGTGGGTGCTATATTACTTTCTGTGAGTTGGAAAGCTTTCATCTCTTTGCTGGTATTGAATGATGACAATAGCTACCATTCAATTATTACAACAACCCTGGGAGGTAGTTGCTATTATTTTACAGATGAGAAAACTTATATAGAAGTTCAGTGACCTATTCAGGGTCATGTAGTTGGTATCTGAGGAGAGTTATTAACTAAAATCTTTCTGATTTTAGTCCCAGTCCTCTGTCTTCTTCAGCACCCAGCTTCCCAATTTTTTATATCTTCACCACAGAAATGAATGCTATTATCAATTTAATCTTTGCTACTGGATGGTTAATCTATCTCAACTATAGAAATTCAAAAGCTTGGCCTTGCATTGAAATTTCAATGATATATTTTTTTTTTTTTGCTGAATGACAACATATTTATCACTGAAGATTGTCCTTTTAGCATTTGGATTATTCTATAAATTAACTTGGTGGGATTTTAATGATCAGCATAAGGATTATGGACTGTCTCAATTATATTATTATTATTGTTATTATGCTATGAATTTTGAAGCCTTGGCTGGGCTTTTGATACCATCCTTCATACTCTCTAGTTTTCTTTCTTGAACAATCCAAAGAGACTGTACTCAGAAAATCTTCAATTACTATTCCAATAAGCCTTTATTAAGCTCTTACTATATACACAGTATTGAGAAACTGGGGAACACAATTCAAAAACAAAAACATAATCATGTCTGTTGTAATATAAGAGAGTCATAAAGGACTAATGACTAATGGAAGAGCACAGGACTTGGAACCCAGCATAGATAAAATCCTAGCTCTGTCAATGACTAGGTATATAACAATGGACAAAGTAAGTTAATTCTCTGAGCTTTGGTTTTCCTATATGATGAAAAAACATTCTCCCTATAATATCTCCCTAACATGAGCGTTGTAAGGGGTCAAATCGAATAATGTATCTTATAGCCATAAAACACAATGTAAATGTATTATATTATTAGTAATGTATACTGCATTAATCTTGTAAAAGCATTAAATCAGGTTTTGAGAAAATAATATACTCTAAAAATCAAATATTAACAACTTCTAGATTATCTGTGTTTGTGAATAACATGACTCCTTTTTGAGGGGTGGGGAAGATATAGATTTGTGATTTAATTCTTCCAGGGGTCACTCAGCCAGTATGCATCAGGTGGCATGGTTTGAACCCAAGTATTCTTTTTTAAAAAATTAATTGTATTTTATTTTTCGAAATACATGCAAATAAAAATTTACTTTGCAAAACCTTGTGTTCCAAATTTTTCTTCTTCTCCTGCCTCCCCAAGACAGCAAGCAATCTGATATAGGTTAAATATGTGTAATTCTTCTAAACATATTTCCATATTTGTCATGTTGTGCAAGAAAAATCAGATCAAAAGGGGAAAAAACACAAGAAAGGAAAAAAAAAACCCAACCAACCAAACAACAACAACAAAAAGTGAAAATACTAATGCTTTGATCCACATTCAGTCTCCATAATTTTTTTCTCTCGATGTGGATGGCACTTTTTATCACAAGAATCCAAACCTTCTTTATTATCCAAATTTCTAACCAAAATTGAGAGTGTTTGTCTATTAGAAAATCCTGTTTTTGTCCATGAAATGTAAAAGAGGGGAATTTTCTTTTTGTCATCCTCAGCCAGATCTTGGCTTTCTCTCCTACTTCCAGTCAGAAATTTCTTTGCTTATTGGAATCTATAGGTATCTATTCAAATAGTAATGAAGAGTAAATATGGTGCTTCCCTTTTTCTGGATCTATTGATTTTACTAACCTGGGCTCCAAACTCTCACCTCTGGTGAAGTTTTAAGTTGAAGTCTGAGAGACTAAAACAATTCAATGATTTATCAGCAAAACTTCCCTAAGTGAAAACATTCACAAACAGAAGAAATTTAAAATTTAAAAAGCACTTTCCAAATCTCTATATAAATGCTAGCTATTATTATTGTAGTTGTTTTTGTTGTTATGGGGCAGTATCTAAAGACCCCTCGAATATTTCTAGAGCATTTGTTACCAATAAAATAGAAGTTTCTAATGAACAAGGATAATTATTTTTGTTTTTTTTTCCTGTATCCCTATTACCTTGCATTGTGACTAATGACATGTTTGTTGGACTGAATTGTATGGAAGCTGGTTCATTGTTTATTCCTTTCTCCCTAAATCTCTCATTCTTCTCTAGTTTGAGGGATCTGCTTTGTTAGCTGCCTCCACTGCACCCTGTGACTAGACATGAAATCTTGGGTAATGTTGGGTAATGTGCCTCAGGGTCCTTATTAGTGATTGTGGATGGCAGTGCCAGAGGATTCACTGTCCCAGCCCACTGGCAAATACCAGCAATGTTGCAATTTGATGTTAGGCAGTGCTGAACTGGATAAGTAGGGGGTGGGAAGGATGGCTCACCCATAGATAGATTGGCTATAGAAAGCAATTTTTTTCTTGCAATGCATGTTTTTTAATATATCAATCCTGAAGAAAACGTTTTAATGAATACAACTATTTCAGGTCACTGAAACCTTATTAGCATCTTCATATAAGACAGTCCAAATACATTAGAAATTCCCTTCTCTCTCCACCCCTACCTGCCCTCCAACCCCTGAAAATCTGCCTTCCTACATAAAATTAAAATGTTTTCAAGGTTATAATTCTTTCCATCTATCCATGGGGAGAAAGATAAACTTAATATACCCCCCAGAATAAATTCCATGAACTGACAGATTGTTATAGAGATTTTCTTAACTCAACCCTTTCATTTTACTCAGGAGGAAACTGAGACCTAGAGAAATGAAGTGACTCACAATCACCAAGCTAATGTGGTGAAGAGCTGGCCTAGAACCCAAGTCTTCTGATTCCAGCTGTTTTCAAAGGAAGCCAAAAGATACAGAATTATCAGAACAGAAATGGTAGTGGAGGCCCTACTATGTGATCAGAATCATTATTCTGGAGGGCTTCAATTCTCATTGAGGAAAATGTTTTGTCCTGATTCCATTAAATGACAGAGATCAGGCATTGAAAAAAAGGCCACTCATCCTCTCATTCAGTCTCCTGTCAAGGTAGGATGTTCTCTTTCAATGCATTCCAATGTGAGTCTAAACTCGTTTTTCAGGGCTGGAGGTGGAGTTCCCAGTTTCATGATTTACCTTGTGGTGACGTTTAATTTTAATTTTAATTTAACCAGCATTTGTCAAGTTATAACAATGTTCAACTTAGGCTGGTACTGGGCAAAGTTATAATTACAGATATGGCCATCAGGAATCTTAGCATTCAGTTGGATAGATGACAATCGCACAAACTAGAAGAGAATGAATCCGTAGGAGAGGTACTATTTGATAAAGTGCAGTGAGAGATCTGAGAGTGAGAGTTTATTTCAGAATAAAAGGAAAACAATTCAAGGTAGGCTTCATGAAGAGGTAGTAACCTGAGCTAGGTCTTGAAAGTTGTGCAAGATATCTCTAGGGACAGAGACTGTATATACTTGTGTGTGGTGAGGAAGGAGGGAAGAGATAATTAGTTGTATCTAAAATAATTCAACTTACATTTTCTTTATAAAAATGAAAACTTCTTATTTTTCCTTTTGTTTACTGGCTCTTCTTCTGGTGTATGGATGCTAAAAGGCAAGACTACTATATTAACAAGAGACAATATGTTGGAGTAAAAAGTGTATTAGACTTAAAAAAATTGGATTTGAGTCCCAGCTCTACCAATGACAAGTCTTGTATCCTTGGATAAGCTATGCTCCCAAGCCTCAGTTTTTAAATCTGCAAAATGAATATAAATGATACTTCCATCTCTTGCAAATATTTGCTATAAGCTGCAAATGAAATCAATGTATGTGAAAATGTTTGTGATTATAAAATATCTTTTACATATAAGCTAATATTATTAAATATTATTTATACTTCAATCCTTCATTGAGTGGGTTGCCCTTCAGTGGCACAAAAGGATCACAGAATCTGAGCTGGAAGAGACCTCAAAGATCATCTAGCTCGAATCAATCATTTTATTGATGAGGAAACAGACTCAGAGAGTCAGTGAATAAACCTTTATTACATACCTACTATGTGCCCAGCATTGTTTTAGGAGAATAACTAGTAAAGAAACAAAGGAAGGCAAAAGACAGTCTCTAGTCTTAAGGAGCTCAATGTAATGTGGGAGACAACATGTAAACAATTATGAACAAATGAGATACTGACAGGGAAAATACTAGAATTAAGAGGGAATTCAGAAAGGCTTCCTGTGGAAGATGCAATTTTAGATGTAACTTGAAGGAATCCAGAGATGAAGTGAAAGGACATTCCAGGTACAGGATTCAGTGAGATGGAGTATCTTATTCGTAGTACAGCAAAGAGACCATGTCACTGAATTACAGAATACAGTGGGATAGGTGTGAGGTGCAAAAAATCTGAAGCGGGGTCTGGGTGGTGGTGATTAAGTTATGAAGAGTTTTGAGTGTCAAACAGGCTTTATATTTGATCCTGGAGGTGCAGAAGAGCCACTGAAGCTTACTTAGTAGGGAGGTAACATGATCAGATCTGTGATTTAAGATTATTTTGGCAGCTAAGTGGAAGATGAAGTGGGAAGAGGCTTGTGGCAGGGAGATTAACCAGCATCCTATTTCAGTAGTCCAAATATGAAGTGATGAGGGCATGCACCAGGGTAGCAGGGTCACAGGAGAAAAGGGAGTATATATGAGATGTTTTACAAAGATAAAATCGACAGGCCCATTAACAGATTGGACATGGAGAAACTTGTTCATTCTCGAAGGACATCAGGGTGCAAGTGAATTAGATTTAAGAGAGGGAAGACTGTAAAGTCATCTGCTTCACTTTCTCCTCCAGAGCCATCTAGTTCCAGTAGCCATATATAGATCAGGATGACTAGAGATGGCCCTGGATGCCGTGGGAAACATTGACCTTTTTAAATTAAGGTTTTGACAGTTTGACTGAGGCCACACCCATTATGCTATTATGGCTAGGTTGCAATTAAGGTTCACCTAGTTCCAAAACCCCCATCAAAAACAAAACTCTAAATAAATAAACTGGGGAGGGGAAGACCCTCTAGGTTTCTGTCCAAAACAGAAATGATTAGTATTTGCATTCACTCTGAGTTAATCAGGACTGAAACAATGACCAATTGGGGCTTGACCTGGACTAATTGCTGGGCAAATTAGTGACAGCTAGAGTGGTTTGGGTTTAAGGCATGGTTCTTAAGAAAGAAATTTAACCAAGATATCTTGGGAGGGTTCAACAATTTTCCCTCCCCTCCAAAATTTTTTAAAGAGCCTCTACAGGTATGGGTATGATATCTATGAGAACACAAGGAGGAAGGAAGGAAAGAAAAAAGGAAGGAAGGAAGGCGGGGAGGAAGGAGAGGACAAAGGAAGGGAGTGAAGAAGGAAGGCAACAAGGAAGGAAGGGTGGAAAGATGGAAGGAAGGAAGAAAGGTAGGAAGAAAGAAAGGAAAAATGGCAGAAAGGAAGGAAGAAAAATGACAGTAGGGAAGGAGGAAGGGAATGATGGAGGAAGGAAGAATGGAAGGAAGGAAGGAAGGAAGGATAGAAGGGAAGCAGGATGGAAGGAAGAAAGGAAAGAAGAAAGGAAGAATGGAAGTAAGAAAGGAAGGATGGTATTTCCTAACTGATCAGTTCCACTCGGATTCCCAATGAGGCAGCTTTACTCACAGAGATTGTTGTTTGTCTTTTGTTCTGGAAGAGGACCATTATTTATTCAGTAAGAGAGAGTAAGGAGATCAGAATAACACTTAGGTTATGAGCCTGAGAGACGGGGAGAATGATAGTGCCCTCAACAGTAATAGGCAAATTAGAAAGAGGGAAAGGTTTGGAGGATTAAGATGAGTCTAACTTAAGACATGTTGAATTTAAGATGTCTACAGAATACCTATTTCAAGATGTTTAATAAATAATTGAATGCAATAGAGAGTTAGAGCAGGATAAGCATATCTGAGAATCATCAGCATAGAGATGGTAATTGAATCCATGGACAATGAGATCATCAAGTAAAGTAGTATCTAGGGAGAAGAGAAGATGGTCCAGGGTTGAATTCTAGGGGACACTCAGTTAACAAAGATCCAACAAAGGGAGTGATCAGATAGGTAGGAAGAGAGAAGAAAGCAAAAAAGAGAGAGAGATTAAATCATTCGTTTATAGTCACAAAGGAAGACAGAAAAAAATTAAAGGAAGGCCCCCTAGGATGCTGGGAGGCCTCCCTATAGTTGATTTATGTGGGGACTTGGATAAGAGTACACACTATGGACATATATAGAAGGGTTGCAATCTGCATTGTTAAAGGAAATATTCTCACCACTGAGATCACAGATCCATTATAGTTTTAAAGAATTTCTCTAGATTATAATGAAATACAGTCAACCAGGAGCACACCCCCCCCCCCCCAACACAGCACTTTGAATCAAAAGAAATGGTCATTAGGACTCAGAAAGTACTTCCACTAATCAAAAGCTGTGAGTTTAACCCTTTGGCCTGTGGGAAAGAACTTTACTCTTTGGAAAACTTGATTATTACAATGTTTGAATCTTGTTTTATGAAGCTAGGGTGTTTAAACCTAGAGTATCACACTGACATCAGTGTCCCTCAATGGAAACCAGAGATGGCTGCAAGGAATGTTTTGGGTACATCCAGGTCTTGAGTCTACCCAAAACACTTTTGTTTTGAGTTCACTCACTCAGGTCTTATTTTGGATCCACTATACTTCCCTATTGATGTACAAATCAAGTTCATCTAGGAACTGCCCTTTTCTGGAAACTATCTAACTGCTACGTGATGGTCACCCAGCTGCTTGTCTTTAAGCCCCTGTTCAAATTCTATATAATAGGAACCTGGCTATGCCTCCCAAAATGACAATAAAATTCTTTCTAAAAAACTTTTTAGGTTTGAGGTTTGTTCTTGCCTGACAGGCCACACACCTTTTTTCATGTGAGGCCCTGAGCCAAAGATGTTTATAACACCAGGCTATATGAAAGGGGAATGAGTGTGTGTGTGTGTGTGTGTGTGTGTGTGTGTGTGTGTGCGCGCGCGCGCCTGTCACTGCCTGTCTCTCTCCTTAGTGAGGCCCTGCCCCACAACCTTCTCCAACATCAGGAGTGTGGACAGCCCCTCTTCCATCTCCTGTCTCCCATGGTGTTTTCCAATATAAGCAAGGTTTCTAAAATCTCTCTCTAAATGGGTGGCCATACCTCCATAAGGACCTGCAGATAGACTCCTTGGGTTTTACAGGATACATCTCCATCTCCTAGGAAGGTGAACTTCAAGGGAGGACCTCAAATACTTTAATTTCATGGGCCCTCTCAACAAACTTTTCTCCAACCACTGACAACCTTCTTAGACTCTGTTCAATCACTGGCATATTCCTATTCTCTTATATTCATCCATCTCAAAGATCTTGAAACCCAGCTTGATGATGATGCATACACCTGTTCACCATCCTCCACTAGCTACTCTCTCATGCCTCTCTAACTTAGTCTTTACTTCCTTCCCACACTATACCATCCAGATCTGCTTGGTTCCTTCTATGATGCCTTATGAAATGCCTGCTCTATAATTAGAAACATTTCCTTTCATCTTCTTCTTTTTCTCTCATCGATTCCACCCTTTGGCCATCACTGAGCTATGACTCTTTCCCAACAATACTGTTTCCCTCACTTACCCTTCCAGTGCTGGCCACACTTTCTCTTATACATGATGACATCATGAGGGGGTTGCCATATTCCTTGCTTACCAATGCCACTTGCAGACCCTTACTCAATCAGTTTTACTAAGCGATTTTTCCTCTCCTGTGATTCACAGTATCCAAATGCATCACCTAATTCAGATCTTGGAGAATGTTCAATTTAGAAATACCCAGGATATTCTTCTTTTCTCAAGGAATTCAGTTTCTGACTTTTTTCAGTGTTATCTTTTTTTTTTAAATTCCTATCTTATGTTTTCATACTAGGGGATTTCAACATATAAATTAATACTCCATCAAAAACCCAATATTCCAAATCCTCAATCTCTTCCATTCCATGAACAACTCCATAAGCAATACCTTAACATTTTGTTGTTGTTATTCAGACATTTTTCAGTCTTTTCTGACTCTTCGTTACCCCATTTGGAGTTTTCTTGGCAAAGATCTCTGGGGTGGTTTGCCATTTCCTTCTCCAGTTCCTTTTAAGATGAGGAATCTGAGGCAAACAAGGTTAAGTGACTTGCCCTGGATCACACAGTTACCAAGTCTCTGAGGCCAGGTTTGCACTCAGGAAGCAGCATCTTCCCAACTCCTGGCCTGACCCTTTATCACTGTACCACCTAGCTGTGTTGCCACTCTTCCACTTCTACTTTTGTGAATTCTGAAATTTACCTATTATAATATTTTATCATTAATAACATTTGTATAGTGATTATTATGTACCAGATACTGTTAAGTGCTTAACTAATTTGAGCCTCAGAACAATCCTGGGAGGTCATTGCTATTATTACCCCAATTTTACAGAAGAGGCAACTGAGGCAGAGATTAAGTGACTCACCTGGAGTTACATAATTCATGTTTGAAGCTGGGTTTGAATTCAAATGTTCAGGACTTATGGTATAGAGTCACCAGACCCAACACTCTATCCAGTTATGCCCCCTAACTTTGTTCTTTGTCCTTATCAGGGCCTCTATTCCTTCTACTTCTCAATTCTTTCTCAGGCCATGAATCTTGCACTGCCTATATTTTCCTTCCTTCCCTACCAGGTGCCCTTGGTAAACCAGCTCAACCATATGTTATACCCCACTCTAGCTTCCCTTGTACCCTTATTCTGTTGCTAATCATGATTTGTCAAGCTTCGATTCTATATCACTCCCACCATCTATTCCCCTCACTTCTATTTACAGGTTCTGAGTGGAGCTGAAGATCAAGAAATGCTGCTGACTAGGTCTGCTATACATTTATGCTACCTCATCTATTTTTTATTGTAGTAATTTTATTTATTTTTAATATACTTTGCTTTATGAATCATGTTGAAAGAAAAAAAATCAGAGCAAAAGGGAAAAACCACAGGAGAGATAAAAAACAGATAAAAAAAGTGAACATAGCATGTGCTGATTTACATTCAATTTCCTTAGTTCTTTTTCTGGATACAGGTGGCATTTTATGCCCAAAATCTATTAAGATTGCTATGGATCACTGAACTACTGAGAAGAACCAAGCCTTTCATAGTTGATCATCACACATTCTTGCTGTTATTGGGTACATTATATTTCCTGCTTCTTTCACTCAGACTCAGTTCATATAAATCTTTCCAGGCCTTTCTATGATCAGCTTGTTCATCATTAAAAAACAACAACAACAACAACAATATTGTATTACCTTCATACACAACAATTTGTTCAGCCATTCCCCAAGTGATAGGCATCATTTTTCAATTTTTTGCTACCACAAAAAGAGCTGTGACAAAATTTTTGTAAATGTGGGTCCTTTCCCCTTCTTTATGATTTCCTTGGGATAGAGACCCAGTAATGGCACTGCTGGGTCAAAGGGCATGCACAATTTTATAATCCTTTGAGTACAGTTCCAGATTGCTCTCCAGAATGTTTGGATCATTTCACAACTCCACCAACAATGCATTAGTGTCTCAGTTTTTTCACATCCCTTCTAATATTTATCATTATTTTTTCCTGTCATCTTAGCCAATCTGAGAGGTGTGAAGTGGTACCTGAGAGTTATTTTAATTTGCATTTCTCTAATCAATAGTAATTTAGGGCATTTTTTCATATAACTCTAAATGGCTTTAATTTCATCATCTGAAAATTGTTTGTTCATATCCTTTGATCACTTATCAATTGGGGAATGACTTACATTCTTGTAAATTTGACACAGTTCTTTATATATTTTAGAAATTAAACCTTTATCAGAAATACTAGTTGTAAAGATATTTTCCTCAGTTTTGTACTTCCCTTTTAATCTTGTTTCTGTTGGTTTTGTTTGTGCAAAACCTTTTTAATTTAATGTAATCAAAGTTGTCCACTGTGCCTTTCATAATGTTCTCTAGTTCTTCTTTGATCATAAATTTCTTCCTTCTCTAAAGATATGATTACCTAATCTCAACTGAGTTTTAACTGCTAGAAGACAAACATTTTATTCCTCCCTAAATGATTTGCTATCCCACACTCCACGGGAGAGTTTTGAATCCCTTTTATCTCTTCTTAAGCTTCACATATTACTCCTTCCCACCAGTCTCTGAGAGAAGGACTTTACTTCATATTTCAATGAAATAAACCTGAACATTCTGTTTTTCTATTCTCTTCATCTCACACCTTGCAGATATCTTCCCCTCTTATTTCCTCTTAGACCCAGGTTTCTCATGAAGAGGTGGCCTTTCTCTCTGTTGAGTGAACTCTTATGTTCATTCTTGATATCATCCCCATCTGTCTTCTGTACCAGACTGCCCCAACTATCCTCTCCACTCTCATTCTTATCTTCAATCTCTTCTTTTCTACTCACTCTTTCTCTGCTATGTCTTTTCCAACCTTAAAAACTTGGTAGGTCCTATCATCCCTTATTGCTATCATCTTATATTTCTTCTTCCCTTTGAGGCTTGAGAAAGCAGTTTTAAAACAATATCTATATTTTCTTTCCTCTCCTCCTGCAATCAAACCTCCAACTTCCTTAATCAATTACTTTACTTTAATTGCAAATATAACAGACTTTTCTGCCTTGATCCTCCTTCGCCTCTCCATAGAGTTAGATACCATCAATCAATTTCTCCTAGACACTCTTCTTCCCTCTAAATTTCCCTGGCATTTCTCTTTCTTGGTTCACCTATCTGTCTGATCACTCCTTAGTCTCCTTTCCTGGTTGTACATCTCTGTGACCCTCATTAATTGGATGTCCCCAAAGCTCTGTGTTGGCTCGTCTTCTCACAACTTTAATATTTCACTGAGGGATATTATCAACTTCCATGAATTCATTTATCATTTCCATGTAGATTATTACTAGATTTATAAATCCAGCCTTAGTCTTTCTACTGATTTAAGGTTCTACATTTGGGCTGTCTCAGTCTAGATGTCTTGCAGGCATCTCAAATCAACATGTCAAAACTCTGAGATATCACTACACACCTGTCAGATTGGCTAAAATGATAGGAAAAGAGAATGACGAATGTTGGAGGGGATTTGGGAAAACTAGGACACTGATACATTGCTGGTGGAACTGTGAATGGATCCAACCATTCTGGAGAGCAATTTGGAGCTGTGCTCAAAAAGTTATCAAACTGTGCATACCCTTTGACCCAGCAGTGTTTCTATTGGGCTTATATCCCAAAGAGTTCTTAGAGGAGGGAAAGGGCCCCACATGTGCAAGAATGTTTGTGGCAGCCCTCTTTGTAGGTGGCGAGAAACTTAAAAGTGAATGTATGCCCATCAATTGGAGAATGGTTGAATAAATTATGGTATATGAATGTCACGGAATATTATTGTTCTGTAAGAAACGACCAGCAGGACGATTTCAGAGAGGCCTGGAGAGACTTGCATGAACTGATGCTGAGCGAAATGAGCAGAACCAGGAGATCATTATACATGGCAACAACAAGACTATATGATGATAATTTCTGAAGGATGTGGCTCTCTTCAACAATGAAATGTTTCAAATCAGTTTCAATTGTTCGGTGAAGAAAGCCATATATACCCTGAGAGAGAGATATGAAACATGGACCACAACATAACATTTTCATGCTCTCTATTGATGCTTGCTTGCATTATGTTTCCTTTCTCAGATTTTTTTTTCTTGTAGATTTGATTTTTCTTGCACAGCAAGATAACTGTAAAAATATGTATACACACATTCGATTTGTCAAGTATTTTAACATAATTAACATGTATTAGACCCTGCCATGTAGGGGAGGGGATGGGGAGTAGGAGGGAAAAATTTGTAACAGAAAGCTTTGCAAGGGTCAATGTTGAAAAATTACCCATACATATGTTTTGCAAATAAAAAGCTTTAATAAAAAAAAAATTAACTTTTTACTTTTTACTTTCCCTCCCACCCTCAAATACTTAACCTTTTCCAAACTTCTCCATACTGTCAAGGGTATCACCATCTTCCTCATCCCCTGGACTTACAATTTCAGTACCTTACTTGACTCCTCACTCATCCCACATAGGCAATTCATTGCCAGATCTTGTTGATTATACCCTTTTCTCCTACTTAGGCCTTCATCACCTGGACTACTACAAAAGTTGTTTAACTAATCTCTCTGTCTCAAATATCTTCCCCTTCTAATTCATCCTTTCCTCTTCTGCCAATGTAACTTTTCTAAAGCTTAGGTCTGACTATGTCACATCCCATCTGCTTAATGAGTTCTGGCAGCTCCCTGTACCCCCAGGATAAGAGAGTGATCTGCTTGGCATCTAAAGACTTTCCAGCTTTCATGTACTGTACTCCCCTCCATATAATCTATGATATAGCCATATGAATCTACTGGCTGTTCTTTGAACACTTCATTTGAACCTCAGTAGTGTCTTTCTTCCCAACATCTGGAGCACTCTGCCCTTTCTCCTCTACTTCTTTGATTCCCTATCTTCAATATTTGACTCCCAGGGTTGTAATGAAGATCAATTGAGATAATATTTATAAAGTATTTAGCAAAGTGACTCGTACATAGCAGACCCTATAAAATATTAACTGTTATTATTACTGTCATTATTAATTATTATATCTCCTTCCAACCCAATCTCATGTTCCTTTAGCTCACGCCACACTGTCAGCACTCCAATGATCAGCCTTAATTTCAAAATCAATTCTGGACTCCCCTACCCCTTTTCCTTATCTTCCTGATAACTCCTTTAATGTAACTTTTTGAAGCTATGTTCTGCTTCCTCCATAAAGAACCCTGAGAGAGAAATGCCATTCTCACTTTCTAAATGCAATTGGGTTCATAACTGTGTTTAAATTTTAGTGTTCCTTCCCGTAATCATTCCATCCTCTTGTCTTTGGTAATATGGAGGAGCACATAAGGTAGGGGTTCTTACTCTCTTTTCTGTCATGGATTCCTTTGACAATCTAGTAAAGTATGGCTCCTTCTCAGAATGTTTTTAAATACATTAGATATGTTACTGGTGCTGTTGTTCATTCATTTAGTTGTGTCTGACCCTTGTGATTCCATTTGGGGTTTTCTTGGCAAAGACACTGCAGTAGTTTGCTATTTCCTTTTACAGCTCATTAGAAGAGGAAACTGAGGTAAAAAGGGTTAAGTGATTTGCCCAGAGTCACACAGCTAGTGTTAACGGTGATGGGGACAGTAAATATATTATGAAGAAAACCAAAATATATTGAAATAGAGTTGTCAAGATAAAAAAAAAAAAACCAAACCAAGTTCACTGACTATACAATATAAGGAAACAATGCTTTTGGATCAGTTATTTGCTACTTGCTCTAGAACAATAATATGAGACAATGAAAGGTCACTAACAGGGCTGAATGAGATAAGATCCAAGGGAAAATAGTTGTACCTGACCAGCCAGTGTGACCTCATTTGCAATCAAGCTCAGAGGCCAGCTTACTATATTGGCAAGACTAACATTATTCTTGTTTCCACTAAGCAAGAGACACAGCGAGTATTCCAACATTGTCTATGTTACAAATGTGAATAAGCAAAAGTAGAGCTGCTACCATGGAAACATTACCTGATGGCCTTTGTTAGGGAGTTCATTCCTACTTGAATATAAACTAACTCAACACAGTACAATAAAGGACTGATCAACCATAGGCATAAAGTTTCTATGCAAGAATGCTGATTATTAGCATTAATGAATGCTCTCAACATTGCAATTCTAGGCACTATTATCCTTGACCAACCTCATTATTAGATAAGCACAGAGGAACATGTGTTAAGATACACTTTGGAGTGAAAAGCAAGAGTCAATTTAAGACACTTAAAATTTTTTTTCTTATGGGTAGAAGCAAGAGATATAGTTAGTTTAAAGATGAATACTCTTAGAAAGAAACTATTAAAAGTATACTAAGAATCTGGATCAGTGCCAGCTATATTTCAATAGATCAGCCTCACTTAATTTGAATGTGCTGGATATTTCTTCCTGCACACGGCTGCTTCCTCTGTGGAAAGTGCTTATAAAGCCTAATTTAGACTTCAATGTTTTAAACTGGAAATCTGTGCCTTTTTTTTTTAAAGGAACAGCAATCTTTGGCAATGATTAATTTCTACAAGCTTCTTTTTAATCACGAAACTAGAAAGAAAACTGGTTTTTAATTATTTACAATTATTTATTAATTCTGAGTAGAAATGCCTAATTTTTTTTAAAACACAAAAATTTTTAAATGGATATTTTTTTTGTGTGTGTAGATGAGATAGTTACTGCCAGTCACACACACACACACACACACACACACACACACACACACTTTTTACTTTAAAAAAGAATATTTAGTATGTCTTCAATAACAGCAAAAAGCGTATTTATTAGTATGATGTTTCAGAAAAAGAGTGGTAGGTTTCAAGTAAAGAGAAACCTGGGTTCAAATCCTGTGTCTGACACAACATCTGTGATTTTGGAGAATTCATTTAGCCTTTCCAAACTTCAGTTTTCTCATCTCTAAAATGGCTATAATAATACCTTTAGGACTTTACCGATTAGGATACTGTGGAAATCCACTGAGAGAATTTGTGCAAAACACAGCCAATGTGAAAATACATTTTGCTTGCTTTCATATTTCTTGCTCTCTTTAAACTAAAAAAAAATAAAATATGTTCAAAGAATTTTGCAAACTTTAAAGGCCTTTGTAAAAGGTAGTTATCAAAATCACCTAATATAGGTGGCTATTGTAGTAGATAGGACACTGGAAACTGGAGTCAAATCAATCTGAACTTAGACTTGTGACCAAGGTAAGTCATTTAATTTCTGCCTGTCTCAGTTTCCTCAGTTGTAAAATAGATATATTAATAACATCTGTCTCCCATGATTGTTAGCCTCTGGTTCTATTCTGTCTACATACTTCAAGTTGAAAGCGCTATATAGAAAGGCAAATTACTATTATTTTCTATCAAGATATAAAACTGCCTGGGCAAGGAAAAATGAAAGAATTCATGTTTACTATCTTTCTATTAGGCTGAGAGAACTAGTGAACTCTTATGAACACAGAGATGACATTTCATCTCTGATGAAAAATATACATTTCAGTATTCTATGAGATAGTCTTTATTAAGAATAATAACCAGTCCGATTCTTTTCCAGTTTTTCCCTCTTCTATTTTGGAAAATACACAGTGAGTTCTGTTGGACCTTAGCACAAAGATATTGAACACATGTTTGAAACAGTCTCATATACTTCCATGCATATACTCTTTAAAGCAAAAGATACTGAAATGAATTTTTAAATTGTATAACCCAGGGTTGGCAAGGAGCTTTATAAGTCCTCTCACTCATTATCTGCTTCTAAGATTATTAAGAGAAGGTACCTACCTGAAGTACAGGAAACTCACTAATGAAGCTACTGCATGCGTATTTCAGGTCAAATTAACCTCTCAAACTCTTTTAAGCCATTTTCACATTTTTTGCAAGGTAAGGAAGAGTGGATTTCTGGCTCATGTTGATAATTTTGCTGTCTATTTCAACAGACATCTGGGATTTATAAACAAATTTGGTAAAATAGTTATCTTTGATAATTAGCAAATACTTATTGGATACTTATGAGGGGCCCAAACTATTATTATACTATATAAGTTTTAGGCGATATGAAAGATACAAAAAATTAAAAATTATTTTTTCTTATCTGTTATGGTAATCTATGAAAACTATTGTTGGGGAAAATGGGTAAGGTCAGGGTCATTGGAAGGATGCTAATTTGATCTTTCTAGTTTCTCAAAGGATAAAGTACATACACTTTCAATATATGCTAATACTTATTAGTTGCCCAGTGTATTTCTCAATGACAAAGGAAGTTGCAGTTTTGGTAAATAAATTAATATATTTCCCCACTCCCCTGTCCCCCTTTGTAATGCTCATTTTGCCCGAAAGGGGTCATCTACAGTATAGAATAACATTTTGGTAGGGGTACCAGTATTATCAGCTGGCTATTTTAAAATGAATTCTGATAAATATAAGTTCAGAGGAATGAAAATGGAGTGCTAACTACCTGCATTCAAAGCAGAGAATGAGAAATGACCGATGATCATGATCAGCAGAGAATTTGTTTTGCTTGACACTGTATATTTATTGCAAGTGTTTGGTTTTTCAATGTTGGGAGTTAAAGTTGGGAGTTAAAGGAAGGAAATATTGGGGGGGAAGGTAGTGAAAGGCTTGGCAAAAAAAAAGAAAAGTAATTAAGGAATGAAAAGAAAAGAAAGCAGGACAGCTTTGAGAATTACATGCTTAACACATACTTTAAATGGTGAGGTTACTTTATGCAATAGAGACCCACAACTATATGTACAATGCTCTTTTGTTGTTAGTCTATTTTGATTAATAATATGCTCATTTTATTTGATGTTTGTTAAGAAAAATATGAGTGGATAAAATTAAAAAAAAAAAAGGATCCTCTTCTTTTTCCAGAGAACACTCCAAATCCTGATTTTTCTCTCTTTAGGAGACATTCCTCTTCGGGGACTCTGATTGGGAAAAAGAATTACACTATCTGGTAAATACCAGATTAGTTCAGAACAGACTAATCAGATTCTGGTTAAGGCTAGTGAGCACAGGTCTTAAATGGGAAAGGACTGGGAAAAAAGAAAAAGACTACTCAAGTTTGAACAGAAGAATATTTTTCACCTCCTAGTTGACAGGCTTATAAGAAATCAGAAGAATTCCAAGAATAACTGTGGAATTAGACTATGCCTGACATGTCTAAGTTTTATCTGAATTGATCTTGGATGAATGAATACATGAATAGCATGAATACAAATCCCCATTATCAGACCTGAAGTCAACTTGTATCTGGGGCCTTGTACTTCTGGACACACAGTTATATAGATAACAGTACAATAGCAGATGTCACTGTTTATACTTCTTACCAAATATTGTTTCTAGATTGGTGGGTATAGGAAATCAATTATTTTAAGAATCCCGGAACATCCTGGAAATTTTAGCTCCTCCACTGAGGCAGGAAAATGTAGCTTCCATTAGACAATATGACAGCTACAGTAAAAAGCACTATACCTCATTTTCTGATTGTGCAATCATGCTTAACTCTTAAGTCTCACATACTATTTTCTCAAAATCTTAAGGCATTATATTTAGAAATTCATTGGAAAACTTTTAAAGCAGTTGCAACAGTTATCTCTTGGAGAAATCTAGACATGAGGTATTCATTGCTCACTGTTTTCTTATGATACACAGTCATTTCTCCTTTTGGATGTCAAAATGTTGCCTATATGTGGCTATGGTTATATTTTCTTTTTTTTTTTCTTTTCTTTTTTTTTTTATTTAAAGCTTTTTATTTGTATGACATGTATATGGGTAGTTTCCCAACATTGATCTTTACAAAGCTTTCCATTACAAATTTTACCCCCAGTCCCCTCCCCTCCTCTAGATGGCAGGAAGTCCACTACATGTTAATAATGTTGAAATGCTTGACAAGTTATGCAAGAAAAATCCTATCTACAAGAAAAAAAAAGAATCAGAGAAAGGCAACACAATGCAAGCAAATGTCAATAGAGATCATGAAAATGTTACGTTGTGGTCCATATTTCATATCCCTCTCTCTGGGTGTATATGGTTTTCTTCAGTGAACGATTGGAACTGGTTTGAGACAATTCTTTGTTGCAGAGAGCCATGTCCATCAGAATTGATCATCATGTAATACTGTTGTTGCCGTGTATGATGATCTCCTGGTTCTCTATGGTTATATTTTCAAGAAAAATGGCAAGCTATGGGGCCTTTTGTACTTACTTGAATTTTATAGAATCGTAGATTTTAGAAATAATTTAGTCAAGTTCCTTCTTCATATGAGGAGACTCAGAAAAGATTAATGATAAGGTTTTACAACATGTTGAATAGCCAAACTGGGACCTAGGACTCTTAACTCTACATGTCATCAATTTTACAACATTATGAATCATAGTAATAAATTAAGGGAATTTAGATAGTTAGGTGCTTAAGATAGTTGTATTGCCTTGTAGGGATAGTGTTTATCATACACAGAATTTAAAACATCTGCAGGGGAAAGTCAAAGAACCGAGAATCAGAGCATGTCCTAACTGTGGCATCACATATCGCCTACTCTGAAACCCTTGTGTTACATAATTCTTCCTCCTATCAGACCTTCCCCGAGAGGAAGGTTTCCTAAATAGAGAAAGATGCATTTTTTGAAAGGCACTGGACACAGTGAGAACAAAGTAACATCATGAAAACAAAGTTAATTATAAGGACTTATTCCTGTAACAGCTAAATATGCAGAGTTAGATCACTGAATTGCTAAAACAAAGACTGGTGGGTGAGGAAATTATATGCCCTTCCATTAAAACAACTGCAACCTGACAACCTGACTTGAATAAAAAGTTACTAACATTAGAAACAGAAGATGGATAAAAGAAAGAATATTAGTAGTGATCATCACATTTTTGTAAGGAACTCTATCTGAAGTAAATCAATTGCCATATCCAAAGAACTCCAAGTTTACTCAACAAACACTTGGTTTTCTTTTCAAGTTAAAGGATATGGCAGCCAAGAGTAAAGCTGGTTTAGAATATAAATTATTTGTGAAATCTTACAAAGAAAGATGGTGGAAAATTCTGAGAAGTATCAGTTCACAAAACAGTAAGAAGCAATGAAAGGAAATGTAAAAAAAATGGAAAAGATCTACAATGATTTTAATAATAATATCTTTTCAGCATCAAAGACTGTGTGGGACCAGTGCTCTAATACCAGAGTTCTGATTATATGGATCAGGGAGACTAACAAGGCACTAAAGAAAGTAAAGATGGGAAAAGTAAGTGCCCTAAAACAAATGTGAAAGTAACATAATTTTGAGGGCATGGAGGGATCAATTCTCAAAATTTTAAAGGGGGGGAAACATATGATAGGCCTGGGAAAATTTTTTAGATCTTTTTACTGTTAAAAAGTAACCATCAGTAACTATTTATATTTTAATTCCCAACCTATATATAATTTACTTTACAAGAATAATCTACATAATGCCCTTTTTCATAACATGACCAATATGGAAAAATATTTTCTGTGATTGCACATGCATAATCTACATCAAATTGCTAACCCTCTGAAGGAGGGAGGGCAGGGGAGAATTTGGAACTCAAATTTTTAAAAAAAGGAATTTAAAAAATTGTCTGTACATATATTTGGGCAAAATAGTACTAAAAAAAAGAATAACCTATATAGGCATTGAGGGCATCCTTGATGAGGATATTAGAAGGGAATGGGCAGGCTCTCATAAGTGACAATTTATATAGTACATTTTTACACTCATACATTTGACTGAAAGATCTGGAGAATAAAAGATCCCATTATGCTTATTGTTTGTTGATTATTATGCAAACTTGATTTGGTAAAGCAAAATCCCACCTTAAAGACTATCTTCCACGTGTCAAAATTATACAAAATCTGAAAAAATATACTAGCCATAAACTTGTTTGATGTCCCTCTGACTATTTTCAAGCAAGGCATAAAACATGGGTACATATGCTCATGAAGGTTTTCATCACTTTCATGGAAGAGAGATGAAGGGCCACTAATATCCCTATAGATTGTAAGGTACTCTAGATGCTCCTGTTTGTAGACAACACTGTGCTGAATGAATCTAGCTCTGGCATTCCATAAGCTCTTTAATGAGATGCATCGTCACTGTACAGAGTTTCCATACAGGAAAATCCAAGTGAATGAAGAATGCCTATTTTCTAGAATATGATATATGGTATATGACAGTGTATGTGTGTCTTTCTCAGGTACATACACACACACACAAACACACACACTTTAGCACACACGAGAGCTGACTCCATAGTCTTTGTTGCTGAAAAAGAAGAGGTTGTTATAACAACCCTTACAGATCTTCTCTACTTTCCACATACATAGATGTGTGTGTGTGTATATGTGTATGTACCACATTTATATAGCACTTACTATGTGCTAGGCAAGGCATTTCACAAATATTATCTGACTTGAACTTCAGAACAATCCTGAGATTTATAGGTGAGGAAACTGATACAGAGATACAGAGATTAATTGACGTCTGCAGACTCACACAGCTAGTGGATTTGAACTCAGATCTTGGGACTCTACTTATTGAGTCACCTAGTTGCTCACATACAAAACATGAGGAGTTGGGGGGAGAGAGGGAGAGAGAGAGAGAGAGAGAGAGAGAGAGAGAGA
>JAJPUD010001823.1:346136-376162 GCA_023553655.1 Myrmecobius fasciatus
GCTCTGGGAGAGAGAGAGAGAGAGAGAGAGAGAGAGAGAGAGAGAGAGAGAGAGAGAGAGAGAGAGAGAGAGAGAGAGAGATGGAGAGGGAGAAGGAGAGAGAAGGAAAGAGAGGGAGAGAGAGAGAAAGAGACAGATTCAGAGAGAGAGACAGACAGAGAGACAGAGAGATAAAGAGAGAGAGATAGAGAAGAAGAGAGAGGGAAAAAGGGAAAGAGGAAGGGAGGGAGAGAGAGAAATTGCAAATGGACAAGAAATACTCAGAATTGAAAATGAGAAAAAAACAAGTTGTACTACTTTTGGAGAAATTATCTAGGATTTTAAGGACCCCAAGTTTTTCCTTAAAAACACACACACACACACACACACACACACACACACACACACAAAAGCACACGTATATTTTCAGTGATGTGGTATGGCCGAGTCATGAAAGGTTAAATCCTTTGAAGAACTGAAGTGAGCATCATCCAAAGTACAGTGAAGAGGCTGATAGTGACCACAAACAGGCTTCAACATACTATGGGGATTATATAATAAAGAAGAAGTTTTGTAAATACTATCACCAAAGAGATGTATGAGTGAAAAGTGAGATGTGCCAACATTTTAGCAAGAGCAAGAGACACAACCAGTGGACAGTTCACATGCTCAACTGGTGTCCCCACAATGTCAAGAAAAAGTGGCATATTGGGGTAGTCACTTTGTAAATATGTGTAAACATCATGGACAAGAGTCACACAAGTTGGGCATGTAAGAAGAAGCAGCCATGTGTTTCCTTGGCAGAAATAACTTATATTGACTGATAAGATCACAGATGTGCTAGAATATTGGAGTTAAAGGTCTGTACAGGCCATTACATCCACAATCTCCTCACTTGATCTATTTATTTCCCTAGTAATATTGCTAAATTAGGTGATGTGCTGCTCACTGACCAGAACTTTTCTAAATGATGCTATGGAAAACAAGGTACAATCTATTCCATAATGAGATTAAAGAATAAATGGCAGTTCTGTTAAACAAATGGGGGCTCCTGAAGAAGGCCCATGACTTGAGTAGAAGGACTGATAGCCAGAGAGCTTAGGGTACTAATATCATACTTAAACTTTTTATTTTTTGTCTTTATCTGACATTACCCCAAGGTATAAGGCTGGATCAAATGAACACTTCCTTAAAGTGGTTGCCAATCCTATGATTCCATGAAGGGGAACATAAACAGGTGAATATATAGGTATGCTGCTTTTCTTCATTAAATCTAAATATTCCCCATAAGATAGGATCATATGAATGGCAGAAACATCCTAGTAGGAGACTTAAGAATATTAGACTAAGACTTTGACCTCATTTCAAGTCCTACTACATTAATGCATGATCTGGACCAAGTAAAATCTTAGGATTTTGTGATGGAAGGGACATGATCATCTAGGCCAACCTCATCATTTTACAGATGAAAAAAACCTTAATCAAGGGAAATGAAGAGATTAGATGAAGACCATCAAATTCTAGGAAGAGTGAAACCTAAGTCTTCTTATGCAGATTCAATGGTATTTTTTTGGTCCTCAGTTTCTTTGTAAAATGTAAGGGTTTGACTAAACCAGAGGATGTCTAAGATAGATCCATTCAAATATTATGAGTCTAAGAGAACTTTTCTATTCCCGGCACATAATAAATGCATAATAAATGCTTGTTGATCATGAGAAATTATTAGACTTCACGTAGCAGTATGCTGTTAGAAAAGATCTGTTGGTCTTTTAAGGAGAACTATCTCTAGTTACAGATGGTTAAATACAACTAACTCCTATAAAAACAAGTGGTAAATTATTGTTGGAAAAGGAGTTCAGAGACTGAGTTCTATTCCCTGCTTAGCCTCAAAAGGGACTGGATATCTATATAACTACAGAGAGAATTAAGGTTTTATACTCTAATATTCTTTCATGGATATAAGAAAGTCCAAACAAAAGCAAAATTCCATTTCTAAGATTTCTTATGTTTCTTCCAAGCAAGAGTAATGGAAAGTTATTCCATTTTTCTTTCCTTCCATCCTTTATAGTTTACAATCTGAAATCATGTAATAAGTGAATTACTGAGAGAACTAGAGAAACTTGGCTTAAAGAAGCATTAGAAGGACTTTCTTAGAATGACCCTAGGAAGAATTACTAAGATAGATGGGTGCAATCTAAATAGAGGGATATTATGGAGTCCAAAATAAGGAAGAAGTTTTAAACAGTTATTACTGAACCTAAAAGAGGAATAACATATTTGCTTCATATGGCACTAAGTTTTCTGTCACTAAAAGTTTTCCAAAAGAGGCCAGCTCATCACTACACTACACTACACTCATTACTACAACATTCCTAAGGATATTGTAATGGGTACCTGATGCAGATGCATGGGGCAAGAGGTAGGATTAGAAAAGCGGTTTCTTTCAACTCTTAAGAATCTGTAATTTTAATAATGTAATCTGTAATAGGATTCAAATTTTCAACAATATTATCAAGAGCAATTTTTCAGTACTTTCTACTTGCATAACACTTGAGTCTTATTAAACTAAAGTTAAAAAAAAAAAAAAAACAAACAACAGTGATTTTCCAGCCATTTTTAGTAGCTCAGGAGGGAGATGGAATTTTGAGATGCTCAGGGATTATATCACGAAGACTTTCAAATGCCTTAGAGAAAGTTAGAAAATTTGGACCAAGAAAATGTGATTTGGAATACAGAAATGGCAAAGAAAAAAAAAACAATAAAAAACTACAGTACCTAAGTCAATAATGAAAAAGCAATTAAAAAAAATTAAACCAGCTGGGATCAGCACATTTTTCGCACCAAAAGAAAATTTAAGAAGCATTTCTCCCTATACTTCCAGATCACTCCCTTGTCTTTCTCTAGACTAGTTGTTGGGGAGTTCATTTTGTGGACTGTGATTAGTTAGCATGTATTATGCATGACTGCTCAACTTTGATTCTGATTGAATGAGAAAGCAATGAAGGAAGAGACTATAGGGCAGGAAACACACATCCTTAGCCACCAGGCTTGGAACAGACTCCTAACTGTTCAATGTAGCCTATTTAGTCCCTTAAGAACAGATGTTTCTTAGGGATCTGGGCTGATTTCTTTTCTCTGTGTTCTGCAGAGCCTCTCTCTTGAACTTTAGAATACAGCCACTGAAAAGAAAAGCAATGAATGGCAGTTGTAAGGAATGACTAGTGTACTGACAAGGAGGTTGGAGCTGAGGGCTGTGGATAGATGTCTCCCCTCAGTAATGACTGCTTATTACAGGTGGAGAGAAGGAAAACATAGGATGCTTTCTTTGTGCATGATATATGAATGAGAGATTCACAGAAATAAGCAAATGTAGACCTAGCTTTCCCCTGACCAATCTCCTGTAAACAGGATGTCTGGATAGTTGTTTTACACTCAAAAAAGAGGAATATATATTTTTGTTGCCTGTTTGGTTTTACTTTTGAAGTGATACCAGTGACTGTATAAGGGTGTATGATCATATGTATGAATGAGCACATAAATGCTTTTACTTTTAAGTGTCTTTGTTGGTGTTCAGTCATTTCAGTCCTGTGCAGCACTTAATGACCCCATTTGTTATTTTTTTTTTTTGGCAGAGATACTGGAATGGTTTGCCATTTCATTCTTTCATACATTTTACATATGTGGAAACTGAGGCAAACAGGATTAAGTGACCTGCTCAGAGTCACACAGACAGTGTGTTGAAGACCAGATTTGAATTCAGGTTTGCCTGACTCTAGTGCTCTTGCTACCTAGATGTCTTTTAAGCATCTTAAGAACTCAGCTAAGGGTAATAAAATAAAAACTACCTTTGCTGTACTATAGCAAATGGTTTTTCAAAAGACAATTTTTTTAAAAAATTTATTTGCAGCATGATTTATTGGGAAGAATATTTGATTTAGGCATCAGTATACCAGAATTTGAATCCTATCTCTGTTTCTTACTAAATTAACTTTTTTGGTGGTATTTTTACTGATTTTATTTTTAGTTAATGAAATAATACAAGGATTCCTATAACATAGTAGAATAACAATATGGTGATTACATATGAAATTACAAATCTATTATATACAACTTGCTATTCCTTTTAAATATATAATAAATTTATCATGTCAATTTCTTTTTTTCCCCTCCTGCTGACTTAGAGATGTGTGTGTTTGTGTTTGTGTGTGTGTGTGTATGTGTATATGTGTAGTAAAATCTTTCATATATCCTTTGTGGTTAATTTGGATAATTGAAATAATTAAAATGAATTAGTCTCTCAAAGTTATTTTTTTTCAAAGTTATTTTTTAAAACAATATTGGTATTACTGTATACAACATTCTCTTGGTTCTGCTCATTTCACTCTTCATTATTTATAAGTCTATTCATGTTTTTCTAAAATCAACGAGCTCATTAGTCCTTATAGCACAGTAGTGTTTCATCACAATCATATCCCACAACTTGCTCATTCAATTGATGTGCACTCCCATAACTTCCAGTTCTTTGCCACAACAGAGGGAGCTGCTATAAATATTTTAGAATTTATAGATTCTTTTTCTTTTTTCCTAATCATCTTTAGAAAAATACCTAATAGTGGTATTGCTGGGTCAAAAGTTACATGCAGTTTATTGATTCTTGGGCATAATTCTAGTTTGTCCTCCAAAATAGTTGGATTAATTCACAGTTCCATCAACAGTGATTTAGTGGTCCAATTTTCCCATATTCCTGCCATATTTGTTGCTTCCTCCTTCAGTCATTTTAGTCAGTCTGACAGGTGTAAAATGACATCTCAAGGTTGTTTTAATTTGTGTTCTTTTAATCAATAATGATTTAGGGCATATTTTCATATGACTATAAATTGTTTTGCTTTTTTCATTGGAAAACTGCCTGTTCATGTCCTTTGATCATTTATCAATTAGGGACTGACACATAGTCTTATAGATTTTACAAAGTTCTGTATATATTGGAGATATGAGATCTTTATTTGAGAAACTATCTATAAATTTTTCCCCAACTGAATGAAACAAGGATGCTCACTGTCACCAATATTACTCGATTGTATTGAAAATCCTAGCAATCACAAGAAGAGAAGAAAAAGAAATAGAAGGAATCAGAATAAGAATGAAGTAATAAAACTATCTCTTTTTGCAGACAATATGATGATGTACTTGGAAAATCCCAAAGGACCAACTAAAAAGTTAGTTGATACAATTAATAATGTTAGCATATAAATATATATTTAAATAAATATGTAAATACAAAAAGCATAAAAATATAAATCATTGGCATTCCTCTATATCACAAATAAAACTATGCAAGAAGAAATAGTAAAATGTGCCCCATTTAAAATAGCTCGTCAATAAAACAAACTCAGAAATATAAACAGAATTATTAAAAAAATTTATATAAATATAATCATATTTATATAATTAGAAAAATAAGAATTGTTCATGGCTAGAAAAGATTAATAAAATGGCAGATGTATCTAATTTATATGTTCAATGCCATCCCTATTAAATTACCATTTTTATTGAATTAAAAAATAATAACAAAATTCATTTGGAATATTAAAAAGTTAAGAATATCAAAGGCAATAATGAAAAAAATTAAGGAATTTTAGCAGTACTAGATTTTAAACAATAATTATTAAAACTATCTTGTTCTGGCTAAGAAATAGAAAGGTAGATCAACAGAACAGAGCAGACATACAATTTACAGCAGCAAACAAACATAGCGGTCACCTTGTGTTTGACAAGTATTAAGTGTTAAGTTTTTGGAATAAGCATTCACTATTTGTTAAAAAAAAAATCACTGGGAAAATTGCAAAGCAATATAGCAGAAACTGTGCATAGGCTAATATCTTATTTAGATTAGGTCAAATCTATTTAGATCAGATCAAAATGGATACAGGACCTAAATATAAGGGGAGATATTACAAGAAAATCCAAAGAATGGGAACATATAAATAATCAGACATGGATAGGTGAACATTTATGAATAAACAAGAACCAGAGAGCAGAGTAAGGTATAAAATAGATAATTTCAATTACATTAAATTAAAAAGATTTTATACAAATAAAACAAATGTAGCCAAGAAAAAAAGCAGAAAATTGGGGGAAAATATTTATAGACAGTTTCTCAGATAAAGGTATCTCAACTTTTTGACAAATTAATTAAACTTTATGGGTCTCTAGTTTTCTCATCTATAAAAGGAAAGAATTTGAGCTAGGTGATCTTTAGGGTCTTTTCCAGTTCTACCATTATCCATATGGGTAAAAGAAAAAACATGATAATAATGAATATTTATATAGTGCTTTATGTTGTGCAAAGTTTTTCATACATATTATTTCATTGATTCTTATAAAAACACTGTGAAGTAAGTGGTATTATTTCCATTTTATAGATGAGGAAACTGAGATTGAAAGCACTTATGTGATTTATCCAGTGTCACACAGTTAGTAAACTTTTTTTTTTTTTTTTTTTTTTTTTGCTGAGGCAATTGGGGTTAAGTGACTTGCCCAGGGTCACACAGCTGTTACGTGTCTGAGACCAGATTTGAACTCAGGTCCTCCTGACTTCAGGGCTGGTGCTCTATCCACTGCACCACCTAGCTGCCCCCAGTTAGTAAACTTTTAAGGCAGCATTTAAACTCAGATCATCCTGATTCTAAGTACAGCATTTTTCTACCTGGCTCTTGTGTATGTGTGTGTGTGTGTGTGTGTGTGTACATAGGTATATGCTCACACACATATAATACTAATGCATAAGTGCATACTATTATGTATAAATATATGCACATGTACTAATAAATATATACATGCATGTACCACACACATATAATAAATGTATGTATATGTATTTATTCATTAGCATTTCACATCATGCTTTTTACATGGAACTATTTTAGATTATTGTCAGGGAAAAATATTTTGTCTATATGGTTCACTGTAAAAGCAGAATATTGCTCTAGTCAGAGCCATAATTGGGATGGGGAACTGGAGCTCTGTGCCAATGTAGAAATTAGAGGGCACTGACAAAACTTAAATTCTTTTTTTTTTTTTTTTTTCTTTTTGCTGAGGCAATTGGGGTTAAGTGACTTGCCCAGGGTCACACAGCTAGGGAATGTTAAGTGTCTGAGACCAGATTTGAACTCAGGTCCTCCTGACTTCAGGGCTGGTGCTCTATCCACTGCGCCACCTAGCTGCCCCACTTAAATTCTTTAGTAGCCCTGGAATAACAGCATTTATTGCTTCCTTAGCAAGAAAAATAATTTAAAACAGCAAGCTACTAAATGGTGCAATGGGTAGAGTTCCTCTGTAGCCTATTCTGCTCTTTTTATTGCAGCTTCCATAAAAGTATCCTTGCTTCAGTTTTTTAAGGCCTCTGTCTCTGTCCGTATAGAATGCTATATAATACAACCCACTTCCAAGTCAACTGATCATGTCTTTTCATATTGTTTATTCCCAGAACAAAAATTCTTAGATAAGGCTCTGCCTCTTTGGGTTAGAATATCTAAGCTACAGTTGACTCTCTTAGAATTATTTGATGTTGGACAATTCATTTAACCTCTCTTGAGTTTTAGTTTCTTAATCTGTAAAATGGAGACAAACCTATAGCCTTACACATTTGAAGGATTTTGCAGATCAAATGAGACGTTGTGGGTGAGAGCACTTGGCAAATCATAAAAGACCATGCTAATGGTAGGTATTATTAAGGGGATTATCCTCAGTGCACAGAAAAGTCTGGGATCTTACTGCCCATAGTTTTCATAGATGACAGGGTATTCTCTACTCATCAATGCAGAAGAAAAATGCTCCCAGAGAGAGGTAAGTGCTGGGCGTAAGCTTTTGAGGAAGAACATTTTGAACTCCTGAGCATTGGTCCCATTGGTGGCAGAAAGTCCTAGAGCAGTGATGATCGCCTTTTGGGCCAAATAAAATCAATCCATGTGCAGTCTTTGAACCACATACTTTCAGGGGACTATGGGTTTTTTGGGGAAATGAATTCTCTTTCTTTCTTCCTCCTCTGTCTCTGTCTGTGTCTCTTTCTGTGTGTGTGTGTGTGTGTGTGTGTGTGTGTGTGTGTGTGTGTATCTCCTGGTTCATGGGAAAGATGCCAAATAGTAAGAAAGCAATGTGATTTTTGAATAACTCAATTGGAAGTTAGGGGCTTTCTAGTCTGGTCTCAGAGCTAAGTGACTTTAGAAAAGCCATTGAATCTTTTCTGGGACTATTCCTTCATCTTTTAGAATAAAGGCAGGGGGGAACTTTGGAATAAGTGATGATGAAGAAATATAAAAGCTGACAAAATATTTGAAAAAAAAAAAAACTTTTTTTCAAATGGGAAATGGGATTCCCTCTACTCTATCTCACTCTCAGCATGTGGTCATACAGGTTCAACTTTAAAATCTCCCATGACTGGGAACTCAGTATCTCATGTCACATGCTGATAATTTTTTTTTGACCACTCTAATAATTGTTTGGAAATTCTCATTAATTTTGTTTTCCTGTAACTGATTGCCATTGTTACTACTTCTGCCATCTGGGGCCAAGGAGACTAATGACTTCTTCCATATGACAATTCTTCAAGAATCTGAAGGGAGTGAGTCTATATTTCCTGAGTCTTTTTCTCTAGTTTAACATCCTCCAGTTATAAAAATGACTTCTCATTATCCAACTTGTACTCTCCTATGTGTTCTCTGGCTTGTTAATGACTCTCTTAACCATACAACTACACAATTATATGCAGCTTCTACGTGATAAATATCACGTATAATATATTCTGGAAGTTTTTTTTCCTTATGTGAATTGACTTTTATTGTTTTGAGGGCATCGATTTTCTTGTCAAGGTTCCTTGTCTCAGGTCACATGCATGTAAGAGAAAACAAAACAGGACTCAGAAGGGGTTATCAATGAAGCAAATGATCTTTAGCAGCATACTACAGGTCATATTCAGCTACCTGCCTGTTTCTATGAGCTCTTCAGCTAAAAATGTCTTTTACAATTTGAAACAAAGGTTTTTATCATATTTAAAAATGTAAAAATCAAATAAAAATGACAATACTACCCAAATTAATCTACTTATTTAGTGCCATACCAATCAAACTCCCAAGAAATTATTTTACAGATCTAGAAAAAATAGTAGCAAAGTTCATTTGGAAGAACAAAAGCTTGAGGATTTCAAGGGGATTAATGAAAAAAAAGGCAGATGAAGGTGGCCTTGCTGTACCAGATCTAAAACTATATTATAAAGCAGCGGTCATCAAAACCATTTGGTACTGGCTAAGAAATAGAGTAGTCGATCAGTGGCATGGGATAGATTATCAGGACAATCTAGGCAATAACTTTGACAACTTAGTGTTTGACAAACCCAAAGACCCCAGCTTCTGGGATAAGTACTCACTATTTGGCAAAAACTGCTGGGAAAATTGGAAACTAGTGTGGAAGAAATTAGGGCTTGACCCATACCTAACACCACATACCAAGATAAGATCTAAATGGGTTCTTGATCTAGATATAAAGAGGGACTTTGTAAGCAAGTTAGAGGAACGTAATATAATTTATCTCTCAGACCTGTGGAGATGGAATAAATTTATGTCAAAAGAAGACCTGGAACTCCTAATTGAACACCAGATGGATAATTTTGATTATTTTAAGTTAAAAAGTTTCTGTACAAACAAAACAAATGCAGACAAGATTAGGAGGGAAGCATCAAATTGGGAAATCATCTTTACATTTAATGGTTCTGATAAAGGCCTCATTTCTAAAATTTATAGAGAATTGTCTCATATATAAGAATTCAAGCCACTCTTCAATAGATAAGTGGTCAAGGGATATGAACAGACAATTTTCAGATGATGAAATTAAAACCATTTCTAGTCATATGAAAAGTTGCTCCAAATCACTATTGATCAGAGAAATGCAAATTAAGACAACTCTGAGGTACCACTACACACCTGTCAGATTGGCTAAAATGACAGGAAAAGATAACGACGAATGTTGGAGGGGATGTGGGAAAACTGGGACACTGATACATTGTTGGTGGAACTGTGAACGGATCCAACCATTCTGGAGAGCAACTTGGAACTATGCCCAAAAAGTTGTCAAACTGTGCATACCCTTTGACCCAGCAATGTTTCTATTGGGCCAGTATCCCAAAGAGATCTTAGAGGAGGGAAAGGGACCCACATGTGCAAAAATGTTTGTGGCAGCCCTTTTTGTAGTGGCAAGAAACTGGAAATTGAATGGATGTCCATCAATTGGAGAGTGGCTGAATAAATTATGGTATATGAATGTTATGGAATATTATTGCTCTGTAAGAAACGACCAACAGGAGGATTTCAGAGAGGCCTGGAGAGACTTACATGAACTGATGCTGAGTGAAATGAGCAGAACCAGGAGATCATTATACACAGCAACAACAGTATTACATGATGATCAATTCTGATGAACATGGCTCTCTGCAACAAAGAATTGTCTCAAACCAGTTCCAATTGTTCACTGAAGAAGACCATATACACCCAGAGAGAGGGATATGAAATATGGATCACAACGTAACATTTTCATGCTCTCTATTGATGTTTGCTTGCAGTGTGTTTCCTTTCTCTGATGTTCTTTTTTTTTTCTTCTAGATAGGATTTTTCTTGTACAACTTGTCAAGTACTTCAACATTATTAACATGTAGTGGACTTCCTGCCATCTAGGGGAGAGGAGAGGACTGGGGGTAAAATTTGTAATGGAAAGCTTTGTAAAGATCAATGCTGGGGAATTACCCATACATATGTTATACAAATAAAAAGCTTTAATTAAAAAAAAAAAAAGAAAAGTAAAAATCATTCTTAGCTTTTGGGCTGTACAAAAACAGGCTTGACTATATTTGGCCAACCAGAGAAGTGCTGGTAAATTTATAACAACTGACTCTGTGGAATAAAAAAAATGTACACAAAATAACATTTAAGTTTAATCTGCATTAAACTGACTGACATATTTCCATTACTTTCATAAGTCTAGACAGCCAAATAAACAATACACCAAGTCCTGATTTATATCATTTGCCAATATCTGACTATAAATGTTCATGCTGAAAATATAACAATTGACTCTTCTGAGTTGGTGGGAATTGACTACAGCACACTCTCAATCAAAGCCTTTCCTAGGGACACATGCAACACAGAAGAGTAGAAATATAGATATCCATACAAGGAAAACTGTCAACATAATTAGATTTTTTTTCCCAAAGGGACACTGCTTTAGCCACTAAGAATTTTTAGTTGGTTTTCTTGCTGCAATAAAATATAAACATATTTTAAAGCCTATATTAATAAAAACAGCTCAAAATATAAAAATCTTTTATATTTTTCTAAAGTCCTATCTCCCACAGGAAGTCTTCCTCTACTCCCCTTCATTCCAGTGCTTTCCCTCCATTAATTATTCCATTTATTCTGGATGTAGCTTGTTTTGTATATATTTGCATGTAGTCTCCCTCATTCAATTGTAAGCTTTTTGCTTATAATTTTTTTGCCTCTTTTTGTATCCCCAGAACTTAGGGGTAGTCAGATAAGAATTACAATTGTAGCTAGGATAGAGATAATTAGAAGTGTCACAGGGCTTGACACATAGAAGGTACTTAATAAATATTTAGTGAATTGAACAAGTTGGAGCAAAGATTTTGATTCTCCAATTAAGACTACTGAGAGCAGATGTTGCCTTCTTGCAGTCAGAGCTCAATATCTTTTCCCCAACTATGTTGACCAATTTCTTTGCTATCTTTTCTAGCTTGATTACTTGGTAGGTTCAGCCATACTGGACTAGTCCATGTTCCCTATTTCTGCCTTCATCTCTGTCACTTCTGCCTCTCTTTGCATGTAATCCCCTGTGCCTAGAATGGCAATACTAATATTTCTCCTTCATAGGTCCAACTTGAGTGTCACCTCCTCTATGATGCTTTTTCTTGTCTTCCTAGGTAGAAATGATCACAAACTCACCTTGACTTTCTAATGGGTAGTGTTTGTCTTCTCCTCTATACTTTATTATATTTAATTACTTTCTAAATATAATTATTTGTGTATGGATGGATGTCATCTTCCTGGATTCTAAGTTCCTTAAGGGAAGATTTTATGCCTTTTTTATATATCTTTCTGACTGGAGGATCTAGAATATTGCTTAACACATATTAAGCATTTCATTAATGTTTATTCAATTGAATCAATTGGCTTGAAACTGTTGTTGAATTAGTTGACCTGTTGAGTAATGCCTGGTTTGGTGTTTTGGGGCTTCTTCAATTTCTAGGATTACAAGGTACAAGATGTAGAAGAAGTAGCTGTACCTGAATATTATGTGCTGCTTATATATGTACATGTATATGTTAAAATATATAGTAGAGTTAAAATATAAAATATATATGTTAAAAAATAAAATAAGATATATAAAAACATAGCATAATATGTACAATCTAAGCACTTTTCTGCATATATGCATTTGTTTTGGGGAAGAGGAAGAGAAATTCAAGAGAAGAAAATGGGTAGGATCATAAGATTTTGAGAAGTGATGGGGAGGGAGAGTCTTGGAGGCCATTTGAGTCTAATTTCCTCATTTTCCAGCTGACTTCCAGTGAGGTCGAAGAGGTTATTTGACTTGCCCACAATCACATATCAGGTGAGTGTACAAGTCTGACTCCAAGACCAGGGCTACAGGGCAGCTTGGTGCTACAGTGAATAGCTAGGTCTAGAGCCAAGATGACCTGAACTCAAATCTGGTCTCAGACACTTACTAGTTGTTTAATTTTGGGCAAGTCACTTAACTCCCATCTGCTTCAGTTTCCTCATCTGAAAGATGCCAATAAAAATAGTACCACTCCTACTCAGGTTGTCATGAGGATAAAATGATATAATATTTGTAAATTGTTTTGCAACCTTAAAAAAAGTGCCTTGTAAATGCTAACTGTTGTTATTTTTAATAATCCCCAGAGTAATAATCGATTGCACGATGCTGCTTCCAAGCAACTTGAACAATACTGCAGAGAACTTTGACTACCTGGCTAAGAGGTCTTACTTTACTTAGGAGGCAATGGGAAACCATGGCAAGTTTGTGGTCCAGGAGGTGACCTGACCCTACACTTGGGAACAATACTTTGGCAATAAAGGGAAGGATGGACTGGAGAAAGATGTTTACAAAGAATTAGCAAAGACTCATAAAGTATCATTTGGCACATGTACCCACTATAGCAAAATGCACTAAAGAAGTAAGAATCTCTTGCTGAAGATGGATTACTTAGATTGCTGAGACAGCTGGTGATACAGTGGACAGAGCCTTGGGCTTGGCATTCTGTAAGAAGTGAGCTCAGATCTCATTTCTGGGACCCTCTGTTTCCTCAACTGTAAAAATGAGGGCAATATCATTCACCTCATAGGATTGTTATGAAGACCAAATGAAAGGGCATTTCTTTAAAAACAAAAAAAAAACCCAAAAAACAAAACAAAACAGTTGGCACAGTGCCGGGTACATAATAGGCACTGTATAAATATTTATTCTCTTTTTCTTCCTTTCTCCCAGAGGGTTAAATATTCTTGGATCCCAGGTCAGCTTGGGGAAAGTATAAATGGCAACAAGAAGCAAAGGAAGCACTGTCAGGGGCCTCCTTTCCCTCTCTCTCTAGGTGTAAAGTTATCCCCAAGTAGTAAGGGAGATCTATTTATTTTGCAATTACCAAAGGATATGGTAATTTTCTGAAATTTTGGCAGAGAGTCCCAGACTTTCCAGTTACACCACTGGTAAGACATTAAAGGATTTCATATCTGGAAAATCTGGCTGTTGTTGTTGGGCTCATGGGCCCTGAGATGAGCTAGGAGGGAGAGAAAGCTAGAAGCTTTTTGGTAACAATTAAATCCCTGGATTTACATAATGTGACCTCCAATGTGTGGGGCATTGTTTGGCTGTAGGCTTTGCTAAGAATGCCTGGGGCAGAATACCAAAGGAAAAACTACACTTTGAAAGCATTCTCAGGACAAACCTGAGAGAACTAGCTGGCTAATGCAAAGACATTCCAAACAAATACAGGCTGGCTTAAGGAATATGCAAAGCTGGCAAGAGCCCTCAGTTGGCTTGAAAAGAGTGAGTGGTGCTTCATTTTACTAAGGGATTTGGGGGTCTATAATGAAGTATACATGTATTTCCCATGGGATTTGGTGCATAACTTGAGATAGTCACACAAAATGGGAGGGAAAGTACATCAGAACAGAGTTCTTGAACCTCTGGGGCCCAAAGGATGCAAATGATTTGACAGTATATAAATGACTTTGCAGAAACATAGCCAAAGTTCCCAGAGTAAAAAATTTCCATTCCCATCCATATAAAAGACATGGCTACAATGTAACAAGATTAATTTTCTTGTGTGGCTTGTAAACTGGTTCCCAAGAAGGAGTTTATTTTTAAAAAATAATAATGTTTTCACCAATGGAAGCATCATCGTAGTAGGTCAATAGCCTCCCATAGCAATAACTTTGAGAAATGCTGACTTGGGGGTAAGATTTTGAATTTGTTTGAAATCTCATTATTTTAGAGTCTCACTTCATTTATGGGACCATTACTCAGAAGAAATAAAAGTTTTTTTTGATATTTGAAGATTCTAATCCTCCTGTTTGTGCCTTCTCTTTAATCCCCCCCCAAGAAATCATCTTTTTTTTAAACATTTATATTTTATACTCGCATAGATTCATACACATATATTCAACCCTAATAAATAGAATGCAATCTTCTTGAGGGTAAGGACTGTTTAAATTATTTCTTTGTAGCCTCAGCATCTTGTACAGAGCCTGACACATAGGAGATGCTAAATAAATAGTGCTGATTGACTCAGGAAGAGAGGGAGGGACAGAATAAAGCAGGGTAATTAAATAAATTATATAGAGAAAAGAATAAAAAAGGAAAAAAAACAGTTTCTTAATTATGGTTTTCTTTCAATGAACCATGAATCAGACAACAAAGCAGATTTTATTACTCTTATAGAGGGCATAAGTGCCTGTGGGTTTTTTGGGGCAGTGGGGAGAAGGGAGGATATAGGAACTGCTGAACGGGAGTGGTCATAAACTTATTGAGGCCATTTTAAAAAAATGCTATTCCAGAATTGACTGTCTGGCTTCCTGGCAATGAATCCTTCTTCTGTTCAAATTTAGGGCATTATGTGATCATTCCTTTAAACTATGCGAAATATTGTGCTCAGCTTTATAGTGTATTTCTGGGCTGGCAGGAATGGAATCCTCTGCACAACCAAAGCTTTCTAACTCACTTTGCAGAAGAGAACACACTTCAGTGACCTTCTTTGGTTGGGATAAAGTATAAGAATTGATGAGCCTGGAAGAACTTCACCTGCACCTTCAAGATAAAATATAATGAACTAGATCTCAGAATAAGAGAGAGCAGAGGGAGATGCTAGAGGCCCTTCTGATGAGTATTGAAAACAGAAGTGATTTTGGTTTTGATCATGAGCAAAATATGAAATATGTGCAGACCAAAACATTTCTGAAGAAAGTTGAGGAAGCTAAAAATCTCCTTTATCAGGTAAATCTTGTGACCCCCTAGTTAGTTATGGTCTAATTTTTTCCTAAGATAACAAGGAAAATTAAAAAAAATATGTTCTAGTATGTACTTACAAATCATGAAATATATTTGCATTTACAGATTAATTCTGGAATAGATTCTAAATTAAACTAGGGAAACAGACTTTTTCAATTCTAGTAGAGAGTTTAAATCATTAGCCTTTTCCATTCTGGTTTCATAGGACAACTCCATTATATAAAAAAAGGAAAATGAAGAAAAAAGAGAAAAAAGAAAAAGATATGCACACAAACACTAAGCAAAAAAAAAAAAGGTCCTAAAGTAATAAAATCAGTGTCCAAGAAAAACATTTAGTTTGAAAAAAAGGGTTGAAAAATGTGGCCTTGGAGAGACCATTGCTTACATGGGATTGTTCAACAAATTCCTGTTGTGTGAGGTTTGGCATATACTTTCTAAAAATACAAGCAACTGGAGAAACTAGACAAAGCCCAGGTCTTGGACCAAATGAGGCACGCAGTGTGAATCTGTTAGTGATTATATCCATAATGAAATATGTGCCCAAATTTAGCAGTGCAAAATCTAATACAATATGAAAACACAGCATGCACAGTCCTTACCATAATATATAGCCAACAGCAAAGGTGCACACTGCAGCAAGTCCACAGCTCCTGCTGGGATACTGATGATGCGATGTCCTCATCTCAATTAATATAAACGGCAGCACTGTTGTATGCTAAAAAAAAATCCAAAACAAAAACAACCACCAGATGAGAGAGCTCCTTGTCACTACACCTTGTACTACTCTTCAGTGGCAGTTGAAAGAGTTTAAGTTCCTAGCCAAATAAAACAAGTTACCACCAAAGTACGGAGTTCTAAAAAGATGAGATAGACTTGGTTTTATCTATAAGGTCATACATGATTCCATTGGTGTTTCTATTTTACTTATTATTTTTGAAGCTTTTATAATAAGAAATAAAACATTGAAAAGAATGTTTTTATATCACCCCAAGACTAGTCTTATTTCACTGGTCCTTGCTCATATAAGATGAGGCTTTGGTTAGATTCATTTTAACATGCTGTAGAATGAATAGTTACAGCAACCAGTCATATTCTATTATTCTGACCAACAAAATGCCCATTCATGATTGCAGAGGGCTGATGATGAAAAATACTATGCACGCTCAAAATAAATTCCAAAACCCAGAAAAGTTTAACAAGAAAGTTAATTGCTGAGTCAGAGGGGAAATAGCTGGAGAAAGTTGAGGCTTTCTCTTGAGTCACTGTTAGTTTTATATTATATAGATTTCAAATGAGGGAACCAGCATATGAACTTCTGCATGAAGGCATTTTGATTGAAATATATTCTAGTAGCTAAGTATAAACAGTCAATAAAAATGGTGTGAAGTCAAAGCTATTGGGGAACCCAAAATACAAGATTTGGGGGACCCCAAACAAGATCTGGAGGAGCAGACCCAAAATATATTTTGGGTGGACCCAAGCATTTCTAGCATGGATTTCTAACTTCCCTAGAGCATTTCTGAGGTTAACCTGACCTCTACAATAAGCTTTAAATTAGGCTGTTTCTAGCCACATAAATCTAGTTTAAAATAACATTAATTAATATAATGTATTACCATCCTCCCCCACTACCTACTCCCTAACAAAGAGGTGAGAGAATAAATATGCAGAATGAGACACATTTTGGATTTGACCAATTTCCCAAGGGAGGAGAGGGGGAAAGGTAAGAATATAAGTTAATGAATGCTTCTTGAAAAGAGTTAACTTAAAAAGTTTACAGCACCCCAAAAGAAGCCATTGTTCCGGGGACTGAAATCTGGAGAACACATGAGCAATTCTGAAAGGTCTTTTGAACTAAGTTAAAAGTGCAAGAGGTTTAAAATATTCCCATCTCCCCCATTAGATTAGAAATTCCTAGAGAGTAGGGACTGTCTTTTGCCTCTTTTTGTATCCCAGCATTTAACACAGTGCCTGGCACATAGTAGGCACTCAATAAAATGTTTATGGAATCAAACTGAAATATGGATAGACATTTGGCAGTTTCAATTCCTTTCACCTGCTCATAAGCCAGGAGAACATCTTTGTTTTATCTGTGGTGTGATGTTCCAGGGAGGAAATTCTGAACTTGATGTTTATTCTGTGAAGTTTTTCAAACATTCATTGGTATTCGAGCCTAATGGAAACAGGTGGTAGGTATGCCTTGGCGAGCAAAAAAGATCTTTGGGAGATCAAACAGTACAGTTTTGGAAGAACTTATTGTTTATTTTCATAGAAAAAAAGAAAAATTATTTGAGTAGAAAATAATAAAATTGTGAAAAACCTCTGGCTCACAGATTTAACAGTGGTCTGGATAACTTCTGAGTCTCAAAATATTAGTAATTAATGTCTGGCATTCAGAGAATGTCAGGTGGGTAACAGCACTGAGGGGAATTTTCTACTTTTTCTTTCAGCAGCATTTTGATAATGGTGTAGTTGTTTTTTGAATAGTATAATAAGCTTTGAAGGAAAACATTTACATTTCTGCTTTTTTTTAGAGGTAGGAGCAGGCTACAATTTATAATAAATAAGAAATTATGAAAATGTAATTTAAATGTATAAATAAAGAAATATATGACAAATAAAGGACAGCAAATGGGATCCAGTGGATAGTCTGCATCTTACATGGGTAGTCTTATGATATCAGCAGAAGCAAGTAATGTTGTCAACATGTGGTATAGACTCTCTGTGATAAAGTTTTGGGAAGTCTATGGACAATAATAACATAGAACTAGGCATAGATGGATTGTGATCTAGACATTTGAGAGGTGCAATAGATATAGTGATAGACTTGGAATTGGGAAGATAAATAGTTCAAATTTGGCATCAAAAACTTCATAGCTGTGTGACCCTGGGCAATTCACTTAATCTTAGTTTAACTCAGTTTCCTCTATTGTAAAATGGGGACAATAATAGTATCTACCTCTTAGGATTGTTGTGAGGATAAAATGAGATTAAATTTGTAAAGCACTTAGTCATAGTGTCTGGCACAAAGCATGCGCTCCCTTCCCTCCCTATATCACAAGAGCATTTAGCACAGAGCCTGGCACATAATAGGTGCTTAATAAATGCTTGTTGACTTGGAGGGAATGTAATATCATTGAAATAACAGAACCAGGGGCAGCTAGGTGGCGCAGTGGATAGAGCACCAGCCCTGAAGTCAGGAGGACCTGAGTTCAAATGTGGTCTCAGACACTTAACACTTCCTAGCTGTGTGACCCTGGGCAAGTCACTTAACCCCAATTGTCTCAGCAAAAGCAAAAAAAGAAAAAAAAAAGAAATAACAGAACCATTTGCATGAAACACTAGAACTTTCTGAGGATATTCTATCAATATTTCTATTATAGACACAATTATCTCATTATTTATACCTGAAGTTTCAATATGATTTTATGATGTCAAAGATTATTACAAATAAGAAAATTAATATTGAGTTAAAATATGTATTTAGAAATCAAGCTACTTTTTGTCACTTCTTAGGGAAGGGGAAAATGGAAAAGGGAAAAAACCAAATCTCAAACCAAATTGTTTAAATATTACAGTTAATATTGTACCTCATAGTATTTATGAAATATACTCTGAAGATCATGATGTTAAAGACAAAGACTTTTTTTTGGGGGGAGTCTCATTTGAAAAAACAATCTTGAAATTCTACCTTGTGCATACAAAGCGCAAAACTGAAGGGGAAGTCATTTTATAGGGTCATTAACTGTAAAAACTAGAACAGATCAAAAGATCAAAGGTTTAGAGTTGGAAGGGACCCTGGAGATCATTTACCTCTCATTTTACAAATGAGGAAACCAAATCCCAAACAGATAAATGAGTGGCTCAAAAAACTAGTTAGTAGTAGAAGTGGGACTAGAACTTGGTTATCCTGACTCCTACTCTAGTATGTTCTTTATTTCTCCCTTCTCTGATTTTTAATGAGTTAAAATAATCAGTGTGAATATAATTTAGTTATTCAAGTAATTTTCAGCTTGTTGATTGGTGATCTTGCTGTCCTTTAGATTTCATAACTGGAAGGGACTTTGCATAAATGCCCTATGCTAAATTGTAAATCCACTAGGAAAAGGCAGTCAGAGTCTTCAAATGGATACAGAGGAACTGTCACCATCATGCACATACACATACACACACACACAGAGGTACTCATGTCATCAATTAATGATAGCTTTGTGGAGGAATTGGGAGGATGAGAGATTGGTAGGTAATGTGAGAGGTCTTCCAAAAAAGCATACTGTTTTAAAATGTCTCCATATTTAGGAAGGCTGGTCCTTGGAATACAGATACTTTCTGAGAGTACTTGAACTTGTTCAAGCTTGGCAGGCCCTAAGAGAGTTGATGTTCTTCAGGTGTACCTTTCAAGAACACTGGGTTACTTTCACACTAAAATGAGGTATCATGTTGGACTAGACTTATGTATTGTTACATAACTGACAGAAAATTATACATTATAGCCATTTCTAGTCATTGTTTGAGAAGATTTTATTTAACAGTTTTATCAATAGTACTTGTGACCTGTGACTTACTACTTGTACCGAGGTTCTGCATGGCTCCAGGGAACTAGGTACATTGTCTAGTAATTGTAAATAAGCCAATTTAAATTAACCAGTCAGGACTCTCTAAAAATAAAACACATCACCTTGGGATGTAGTTGATTCCACCTTCTGAGACTTCTTTACACAAAGGTTTTATGAGCATCTGTCAGATATGTTATAGAGGGGATTCTTGTATAGATCCAGAGTGAAGATGGCTTCTGAAGCTCCTTCTTTTGTTTTTCATCCCTACTTAATAGTATTTTTCCAATTACATGTAAAGATACTTTTCAATATTCATTTTTATAAGACTTTGAGTTCCAAATTTTTTCTTCCACCCTCCCTTACCTCCCCCCTTCCCAAGAAAGATTATACACATAAAATCATTTTAAACATATTTCCATATTAGGTTGTGAAAGAAAAATCAGAAGAGGAAAAACCATGAGAAAGGGGGAAAAAAACAAGAAAGGTGAAAATAGTATGCCCTGAAGGTCCTTCTGAGATTCTAAGATATACATCTATCCACATCTTTGATCCTTTAAAATCTATAAACTCTTGCAGAAAAAGCTGCAACAGCTTAATGGGCTAATGTTATACTTCTCCAGGTATGGGTACTACATCAAGAATTAACTTCAGATTTAGAGCATTCCATGGACACAGATCTATTTCTTCTGAGGAAAAATCCTCCAACTTAATCACTGTAGGGGACAAATCCAGGCAGGATGAACCAACAGAATTTGGGAGAGAATATTTGCACTACGTATAAAAAACAAAAAGAGTATTGTGCAGTAGATTTTCTTAAGTAAATCTCCTAGATTCTGCTTGCCCTGAAGAGGCAATCCGTCAGCTGCCTATCACTAACTATCAAAGGGTCTTAAAATAAACTAAAATATTTAGAAAGAAAAAAAAAAACCAACAACCTGATCTTGATATCTTTTTAAAAAGATTATTATTATTCTGAGTAAATCCAGATAGTAGAAAAAGTACCCTTGCACACAGTAGGTGCTCAGTAATTATATTTTTAATTTCATTAAATGACAACATTTCAAAAGGGCAATGTTAAATAAAAATGGCTAGAATATCAGCACTAAATTTCAAGTCAGATAGTTAAGGTTTCCTCAATCAAACGCTTTCTAGTTTCTAGTTGACTCAGATGAGTGACTAATGTAGACTTAATTAGGATAAAGAAGAATAGGAAGTCATGGAAGAAATAGTTCTCTGAGAATTTTGCTCACAATGGTTTCTTGTCTTGTTGATCCGCTGCCTGACTTCAGCTTTTAAATTTCTTAAGAAAGGTGCTGGATTGGAAGCTGGAGATTATGAGGTTCTCGGTCTCTCTAGGATTTATAACTACCCATCTTGGTGGCTGGAGGAAGTAAAAGTATGATTCAGGGCAAGAAACTTCAGTTGTGTTCTCAAATTAACTGTGTATCAGGAACCATAACCTTATCCCTTATAGGAAGAGATCCTAGAACTGCCAACGGTATCTTTCTAATTTATGCTAAGTAGTTGTTATTTGATCGAGAAAACTTGATTATGTATTCTTTTATTAGACACATTATTCTTCTGAGTAAATCCAGGTAGTAGAAACAGTATCTTTGCAACACAGTAAGAAATTCAAAAGAGTACTTTCTAGGCATAGGAGAGAGTATGTAAAGGCATGGAAGCAGGTGAGAGCTAGGCCAACAAAGTGCAGGCTCTGGCAGGTACCATCCCAAAATGGAGGGACTTTGGGTATGGGCCCAGGGATGGCTATTGTTCAGGGACCAGCTGGATTCAAGGAAACTCATCACCAAGTGGCCCATGACCTAATGAATACTTTAATCTTGGCAACTCTATTTATTAAATCATAGAAGATTGTACTTATTTTTGATAGGAGAATACCTACCCAGATTAAATCACATGTCAATGAAAAATTAGAATCTTAATAAAGAATGATTTAAAGTGACTAGGGGATGATGTTTGGAAAAAGAAGAACCAATCACAAATCCCTGACTAGGTTTAATCTCTGGAAGAGCATTGTGATTTGCCAAGGAAACTGCAACTAATTGGATATGGAGTTGCAGTTAGGAATAGAAGTGGGGAGGTAGTGAGAGACATGGAAAAGTTGAGGATGAGTTTAAGGTTTAGAATCTGAGTAATTTAAAAGTTGTTCACCCTTGGAAGAGAAGCTTGGAGGAAGACTTGGGTTTAGAGAGGAAGATAATGAAGTTTGCTCTGGGCACATCAGTGTCATTTTGACCTCAAAGAGTCTGTTCCCTGGAGCATAATGGGTAGAAAATTTGGATTGGCCTGAGGGATTGGCTTACTAAATACTATTCTGAAGTATAATAACTTTTAAAAACAAATCTGGATTGACTTGGTGTCTGATAAATTGTAAGGAAAAAGAGGAGCTAGAATTCTGGTTTTACTGAAGCCCCTCTTCCCTTGCAATCAGAAGAAGAAGACACATAAAAGCCCAACTTACTCTATTTCCCCTTGATTTTCTCATCTTGCATCTAGCTTCTAAAAAGCTACCTTTGCTTTTCCATTCTCTCCCTTCTCTAGTAAGCACAATAATTGCTATACCCAGTCTTTTCCAGAACAGTGTTGTGCTTAAACTGCTATCTTGATATTCAACTAGTTTTTACATCACTCTAAGACCAAAGACAATGAACACATGGGGATAGGAGGGAATCAAAGCCAAAGTAGAAAAAGGGAGAAATGGAGAGTAGAGATTATAATAAAATGAAGAAAGGAGTAAGGAAGTTGTTTACAGTTTCCTGAAAAATGAAGTGGTACAGAGAGCATCTACTTCCATAGAAACAATATCATATAGGATATAAGTGGGTGATTTCCTGAATAATTTTTACAATTTTGTGTCTTTACAATGAAGTTGGTTGTAAAGAATTTAGAATGTTATTGTGCAACAATATTGGTTAAAGCCTCCTTTCAATTATTTTTTCCAATTGTTAGTTTTTTTCCTTCTTTCTTTCTTTCTTTCTTTCTTTCTTTCTTTCTTTCTTTCTTTCTTTCTTTCTTTCTTTCTTTCTTTTTTCTTCCTTCCTTCCTTCCTTCCTTCCTTCCTTCCTTCCTTCCTTCCTTCCTTCCTTCCTTCCTTTCTTTCTTTCTTTCTTTTTGTTAGATTTGGAGTGAGAAAAAAAACCTGTACTTTACTACAAAGCTACATCACCACATCGCACTCTTCCATTGTAGTCTGTATGCCACAAGGAGTCTGAAGATCCCCCTACTTATCTAACAAAGGCAGTAATTTCACATGGTTTTAATTTATCATTGTTTACATTAAAACAAATGTTATTTTGATTGATTGGCAAAAGTCTAGAAGCAGCAATAACGGCAATTATGTTTGACATGGAGACATTATAAAATCTATAACTCCATCTTTTAAAGTATGATTTTAAATGTCCAATTTGACTTATGGAAGCCAGTTCTAATGCTGCTTCATGCAAAAAGCATTAGATTAATTCTAGCACAAAGTCATGTTGCTGAACAAACATGCATTTATGTAATTAATCAAGAATATTTCAGAAACGAATTGTCTCCAAGAAGTTATTGATTTACTGTCATGACATGCTTCCCTTTTGGGGTGTGATGATGCTATGAAGCTGAGAAGTCTTGGCATGTATTTTTCAGTGACTAAGTCTTGATCTACCTTCTTGGATGATTGCCATCCATGCACTGACATCTGCAACCACTCATGTTTGACAGCCTCATGCCTGAGCTCGGTGGCTTCCAGGTTGATTAGGATTAGAACAGAGGACTTTTGAATACTCTGAGTTTAATGGAAAGCAGATAACCATGGGGGTCTCAAGAGGCTGCCATATTCCTTGCAAATGGCATCCCATTAGCAGTACATGCACATATATACACTCCCTCATATGCATATGTTTAGAATGGGAGCCAGTTCAGTTTTAACCTTCAAGGCATCCTTGTCAGTCAGCCCTCTTTTGATTAAAAGCATTTATGGAGTCACTTTATTAAACACTTATTAAGCAGTTGCAACTTAGCTGTTCTTCACAGCAGATTCCATGAGGCAGGTGGGATGAAGTCACTAAACCACAGAGGAGGCAAGTGTCTTCCCAGAGGTCACAGGGAGTGTTAATACAGAGGCTGATTTTTATGCTCAAATGCCTCTGATCTGGGCTTTTTGAAGCTCAGAGCACTGCTCCTTATTCCAAGCTTCTTTCTTTCATTGCACAAAAGATAAAATGACAAATTCATGAACAGAGCACATTGATGAACACCCAGTTTGGGGTGGGGAAGCTTATTTTACATATTGTAAAAGAAGTTGCTATTTAGAATTGGACATCATTTGTCACACTAGAATGGCAGGAGTTAGTGCAGAGTACAATTTAAATCCATCCTGTTGTATAGTTCAAGTTCATTTCTTTTTATTCTATATAGTCTTAACAGCTTGGAAAGTCAATACTCAATATTCATGCCTATATTATGTCTCTCCATTGTTTTCTTGTCTCTGGGCTTTATAAACTCATCTAGTCTTGCCTGTTCCAATCTTTGATTCAGACAGTATTTAGCTGTCACTTAAGATATGGGTTCCTCATTTGAACTATATAGTCTGACAAATGTTTGATGATTGCTGAGTAAATAATAAAATTTATTTCAATCTTTCTTTGGATTAGACTTTATTTAGCTAAATATCAACAATAGACATGGATTGCCTATGACTCTAAGACTGTCGTACTTCCTTACAGTGCAGTAGGACAATCACTGAATAGTAAGTCAACTGACCTGAGTTCATTGGATTGTAGAATAGGGACAGAATTTGTGACTTATTAGTAAAGTGAATTCCTGAATCAGGAAATTTCTTCTATGAAGGTATACTGGGACTTTTTCTGAAGATTATAGTCTTAAGAGAATTTGCCCCTGAAACCAAGCACTGGGCTTGAAGTCATAAAGATTTTAGTTCAAATCCAGCCACAGATCTGTATGAACACTGGCAAAGCATTTAACCTCTGTCTACCCCAGTTTCCTCAACTATAAATGGGGGTAAAATCATCTGCTTCCCAGAGCTCTTGTGAGGAGCAAATCAAATGTGATGTTTATAAAGCACCAGTGTTTGACATATAAGAGATACTGAATAAATTCTTGTTTCTGTTCCCCCCAAAATGACTTACGCCTTAAGAATGTCACATATGAAACAGTAATTCTCTCCCTTTTCTCCCTATAATAATTTTTTTTTTTGTGTCATGAGTTTCAATGACAACTACAACTCTGTGGTCATTGCTTGTGGGGGCATCTAGAATGTGAATAACATTCAGCAAGCAGTAGATTTACCTAGGCCAAGATCAGTGAACAGGATGAAAATGAAAGGGAGTTAAAGATGCTCCCTTCTTTTATAGGAAAGCTATTAAATTAATGCCTGGTTCTTGGAACCTCCACTGCCCCTGTCTGAGAGTAGTAAGAGAAGAATGAAGGAGGTGTGTCCCCTGCTAAAAAAGAGAAATGAAAGAAAAAAATATGCAGGAATAGGCACTGCCTAAACTTAGGCAAGTAAGCAGATATTAAATATCAGTCATAAACCAGGCACTATGTGGCCCTGGACAAGTCACTTAACCTTGTTTTCCTGAGTTTCCTCATATGTAAAATGAGCTGGAGAAAGAAATAGCAAACCACTCCAGGATCTTATCCAAGAAATTCCCAATGGGGTCATGAAGAGTTGGACACAGCTGAAACAAATGAACAACAACAAAACTGTTCCAGGCCATGGACTAAGTTCCCTGCCACCTAGCTTGTTTACTGGATCAGTATTTGTCTCAAGGACAAAATATCTTTGTGCTTGAAAGTAATACAGAAAGCAATTAGGGGTAAGGACACCCCATTTTCACTTCAGAAGCCATAGAAAGCATTAATGATCTCAGCTTCAAGTATCAGCTGAGTCAAAGGAGGAGGAATGGGAAACGAAAGTTCAAAATGTATAATATAACAAAAGGTATGGATAAAACCAACAATGTATCCAAGAGATGCTAGTGTTCTAGCATTTGGGAGTTCTAGCATTTGAAAACCTTAAAGAGATAAGGTTAACACAAATAAAGGAAGTACTCTTTCCCACAGGTGGCAGTATGTTTATGGAACATATTACCCAAGCATAATACCCTAAGTAAAAACAATATAATATGCAACATATTACCCCCAAGATTACACAGACCGAATAAACAGAGTCAAGGGAGACTTTTAGAAGACACCAGGGTATCTGAACTTTAATCTCAGGTTGATGATGAATATACTCTTCCCCTATAATTCCTATACTGCCTGAGACAGGATATTGAACATGGATCTGATTCAGTATGGCAATTATGTTCTTTTATCCCATGATGAATAAAAAGTGATATTTATATAATTCTGCAAAATCTGTAAGATGACTTACATATGAGCTCATTTCAACCTCAGAACAATTGTGTAAGGCAAGTACTTAGCAGTTATTACCATCCTGTAGGTGAGAAAGCATAGTTAAAATCAGGTGTCTTGCCTTCTATCTCACAGTTAGCTACTTTAGAGGCATAATTTGAATCGAGGTCCTTTTTAAAAATTTCAAATATACTACTTTAGTCTCTCTAACTTTCATTCACTCATTTAGTACTTATTAAGTGCCTACATGGAAAACAAACTATGCTCGGTTTTAAAGGGTATTGAACCCTAGACACTTTGTTTTAGTTTACTCTTTCAGTATTATTGTACCTTACTCCCTTTCATACAATGTACAGCACATTCCAGCCAAAGTGATCTCCTTGTTGTCTTCTGAAGTAGACTATCTAGTGTTTATGTGCCTTTCCATGTTCCCTAAGCTGAGATACACTTCTTCTGTCTTATAGAATCCCTAGCTTCCTTCAAGTCTCTACTTATATGCCATCTGTTTCAGGATCTATTTCTTGGACCTCCTGATTATTAATATTTTCTCATTTCATATCAAAATTTTCTTATATACTTTTATCTGTGTATATGTTACATCTAGTGGTGTGCTGATAAACACTTAATAATTTGCTCTTTATATAAAAATATAGAACATACTTTTGAGGTAATCTGCATTAATATTTTCTACATTACTGAAATCTACACCAACAACAACATTCAATTAATCATTTCTTTGGGTAGTTATTTGCTTATTTCTGAATTGTAAATGCTCATGATGAACATTTAACAATTGGCTTTTTAAAATTTGTATTTTTAATGCTTGGCATACTTTGACACATTGAAGCCACTTAATCGTGGAGAATTTTTATATAGGATTTGCTAAAGGTTACATGATGTGTTAACCAATTTATAAATTTTATGATTGGATTATTTTAAAAGCCTTGGAAAATAGGTTCTATTTTTTATTCTCATTTTGCAGATGAGGAAACTGAGGCAATATTATGCTTTGATCCACATTCATTGTTCATAGTTTTGTCTCTGGATAGGGATGATTCTTTTCATCACGAGTCTATTGGAATTACCTGGAATCAGAGCATTGTTGAAAAAGAGCCAAGTCCATCACAATTGATCATGTGGGCTTTGTTAGTAACATACAGAAATGCTCATTTATGTGGGTTTATTTTATATCCTGGAACTTTGCTCAAGCTTTTAATTGTTTCAAGTAGTTTTTTTGAAGGATTCTCTAAGTGTAGCATCCTATATCCACAAATATTAACATAGTTTTCCCCTAACAATTTATAATCACATACAAATTTCCACATAATTGAATGATATATCCTTAGAGGATTTGGGTAAAGTCTTGCTTAGCATTGCCAATAAATGCTTACTGAGAGAACTTAATGTTTATTGACTTCATCTTGTCCAGGATAATTAAAACATTGTTGTTTTGTTTTGTTTTGTTTTGTTTTTGTTTTTGAAAGCTTTTTAATTTTCAAAACATATGCATGGATAATTTTTCAACATCGACCCTTGCATACACTTGCATTTCAGATTTTCCCCTCCATCCTTCCACCCCTTTCCCCAGATGGCAAGCAATCCAATATATGTTATACATGCTAAAATATGTTAAATTCAATATATGTAAACATATTTATATAATTATCTTCCTGCATAAGAAAAATCAGATCAAAAAGAAAGAAAAGGAGTAAGAAAATAAAATGCAGTGAACCACAACAAAAAGAGCAACTGGCTTTTGTGAGCAGTTGTGAGTTAGCTTCTGTACATCCCTGGCTGTATCCCTTAAGTGTAATAAAACTCCTTGAGAAGAAGAACAGTTTCAAAATTAAATGTAAATTGTACAGTGTCTCACATATAACAGATGCTTAATAAATGCTTACTGGATAAAAAACAAGTAAGATATAATTTATAACTTTAATATATTCAATCAGTTTTTCTCCTAAGCTCCAATTATACAGCACTAACTGTCTAGTAGATGTTTCAAATTGGAAGTCTATAGATATTTCAAGCTCAAAGTGTTCAAAACAGAATTCATTATCTTTCCCCCCAGATCCAAACTTCCTTATTTATGTCAACCATGCTTCTAGTTGCCTAGATTCACAACCTTAATGTCATTCCTTATAATTCTCCCTCACCCTATCAGTAAAATTAGTTGTCGAATCTTATCATTTCTATTTCCACCATATCTCTCACATGCATCTCCTTCTTTCTATTTACCCAGTTTCTGCCCTAATTCAGACTCTCATGATAGTCTCCTACTTGGTCTCTGCTTCAAGTTTCTTCCCACTCCACTTCATCCTCCCATACTGCTACCAAAATGAATTTCCAAAAACTGCCAATTTGAACTTCTCACTTCCCTTCTCAATAACCTCTCTTTGTTCATTATTGTCTTTATGCTTATGACATTTATCTATATTTATCATAGTGTCTCAGACTCAAGCAATATTCCTCATATTCATGTGCCACAATTCTTTAATACATTCCCTAATCAATGGGCATATCTTTTTGTTTTTTTCTCATCGCTGCTTAAAAATAAAACAAAACAATACTTCTGTTTTACTCTTAAGAGCCCTTCGTTATCTTTTAGACCTTGTCACAGAATACTTTCTTGCATTTTGAGATTTGCCTAGACTCATCACTCTTCTTTATACCTTTGTACTAGCTGCCCCCTCTGCCATAAAGAACTACATCTTCACCTCCACCTCTTTGGATCCTTTATTTCCCTCAAAGTTCAGCTCACGTTCTACCTTCTCATAATAACTTTTTTGATTCTCCTTCAGCTGATAGCAGCCATTAAAAAATATCTTGTATTTATTTTATATTAAGCATTCTTGGGCTCAAAGATGGCAATTGAAGCCATTAAATTGAAAAACACTTGTTCTTTGCAAGGAAAGCTTGGCAAATCTGGACAGCACACTAAAAAGCAGAGATATCACTTTGCCAATAAAGGTGAGGATTGTCAAAACTATGATTTTTCCAGCAGTAATGCATGGATGTGAAAACTGAACTAAAAGGAATGCTTTTGAATTATAGTGCTAGAGAAAACTTTTGAGAGTCACTTGGATAGCAAAGGAGATCAAATCAGTCAATACCTAAAGAAATTAATTCAGGCTATTCAATGGAAGTCAAATACTAAAACTAAAGCTTAAATATTTTGCCTATATAATGAGAAGATGGACTCTGGATAAGATTCTGATGTTGGAAAAGATTGAAAAAAAAAGAAAAAAAGGGATGGAGAGGATGAGATGGAAGACAGAATTAAGGAAACAATAAACAAACTTAGACTTCAAGAAATAGTGGAGGACAGAACGGCATGGAGAATTGGATATGATTAAAAACCAAAAATGTATCTACACATGTATATATGAAACATACATTATCTATTTATATTATGTTATATGTTGTTTACCCTTCACCTCCAAAATAAAATATAAATCTCTCCAGGGCAGGGACTATTCCTTTCCTTCCTTTCCTTCCTTTCCTTCCTTTCCTTCCTTCCTT